>JAUMHD010028898.1:0-15886 GCA_032359135.1 Ulvella scutata
AACACACATACACACACACACACACACACACACACACACACACACACACACACACACACACACACACACACACATACTGTATACGTATACCGGTACATATACCTGTACCAGTACATGCCAGCCTTAGTTATGTGTGGTACCATCTATGGTGTGACCTTGGTGCTCTGCAGAGTAACCATTGGTACACAACACAACACCATACCAAGCTCAGCCAGGACTGTCGCAGTTTGGGTGATCTGGGGCGCCCCAATCCAGCCTGAACACGTGCACACTCTTTACACATTATGTTGCAAGCCACGCAGGTCCTGTCAGCAAGCAGGTCCAGTGAGCCTTTACTGTGACGCTCCATCTGTTGCATGCGCACGATTGTTTGATTGTGGCACCCAAACACCACTGAACTTCGCATGTCTGAAAATGAATGAGGTTCAACAACTTCTTGGCACGTGTATGCAGGAATCAGAGCAGGGAGAACGTGTGATCGCCTCTGTGACATCTGACAGGCCCACATCCCAGCGCAACCACCATGCTAGCAACTCTGGCTCACCTGGGGGCTCTCATGCCACCACATCAACAGCCAATCTAGTGGCTGCAGTTGCACAGGCCTATGCAGAGCAGGAGGGCAAGTTGAAGACCAGTGCCATGAGCCAGGCGCTGAGTGCTAGCAACGAAGAGAGCTCCAGAGGGATACGAATAGGTGCAGGTTATAACCCAGGCAGCAGCCGGGACACCAGCACCTGCCAAGGCTTGTCCGATAGGCCTGTCAGTGCACAAGTGCTCAGTGGCCTGCCATCCAACACGCCACTGTCTGCTGGAGTTTTCCAACGGAGCAGCTCCATACAGAGCACCTCAATGGAGTCTAATCATAGTGCTGCTGAGTGGAGACGTGCGCCTCTGACACAAATTTGAAACATATTCATGCACGTTCCACGTATCCTGATATCCTGTGTTGTCAATGCACGGAACCACGCGCAAATTAAAAAACATCCCGCCCTCTTGAGGCCAAAACAGGACTGATTGTGGCACTGCACACTCAAGGCACTGCACATCCAAGGCACTGCACACTCAAGGCTCTGACCCCAGCTTCAGATTGCGGTAAGTAACTTCATCATAAAATTATTGTCAATCAGAATACTAGGCACTGCAGGGTCAGTTTGGCTAACAGTGCTGGGAAAGACTTTCGTGATGGTGCTGTTGTGCCATTCCAGTGAAGTGGGGGATGTTTTGTGTTAGTTGATTTTGGCTATTTGGGTTCATGCCTATTTACTACCTTTCCGGTTTGTAAAAGGGATCCAGGCACTGCAGGGTCAGTGTTGAAGCAATCAAGTGTAAAGCACACCGATGAGAATCTGACAGGGCTTCGTATGGAGTCCTCAAGCAGCAGTCAGCAGCATCCTGGTACGAATCCATCAGCTGGAATGCCCAACGCCACTCCCCTTGGACCTGGAGCAGACTTGAACCCCTTCGCCGCTGCACTTGCAGCATCCCAGCCCACCAAAAACGAGTCGCCACCCCAAGGAGAGGCTTTGAGGACTCTCTCAGACGTCACTGAGACCACCTCCCAGGTGCAGAATTCTTGCTGTATCCTGAATATCGTGGCAAACATCCTGAAAATCGTGGCAATTCTTGCAACATCCTGAATATCGTAACACACCTTCCAATTTGTGGCTCTCACCTCCAGAATATCCCTATAAACCTTGATCGTGTAGTTTGTGGTCAAAACACTGTTATTGTTCGCCACAAACCTTGCAGTTTGTGGTTTACAGCTGGTCCAGGATGGAACCCAGGCAAGCAGCAAAGCAAACTCCTATAATTCAGAAAATTCTCAGGCAAGCAACGATTGAATTCTCAGTGCATGCAGCTCTGTGATGATGGAGAGTTCCTGAACATTCCAGAAGCGATGTTCAGCCCCAGCCCCCCCCACCACAGCACAGCTGCGAACTCACACACAGCCACCGCAACTCCCCTCATCCCGCAGCTGAACGCCCGAACTCCACACATCGCCACACCCACAGATGCCACACCTCCCAAGTCCTCTGCTACCCCTGCCAGCACATCCTCCATCGCAACCACAACTGCAGCTGCAGCAGCAGTGACTGTGAGCCCCAGCGCAGCCCCCGAGATTGCCACTCAGAAGCATGTGTCCAGAGGAAGGTCCCTCACTGTGCGAGGCAGAGGGCGTCATCTGGGTTCCTTAGTCCCTGACGTTCTGCCTTCTGCTCGGCGTCGTTCTGGTCACTTGCGTACCAAATCAAACAGCAGCATCGGAAGCTCCAGGAGCATCCGATCGGGAACCAAAGAGAATAGTGGCTTGCACAAGAGCCTCATGGTACGCCCTGTGTACTCTGATTACAAATACTTCCTGTTCGATTTGCCACCAATATGTTCGATCGTGCACACACACACACACACACACACACACACACACACACTTAGGATTTGTGCCTGCGGGCTGAGTGTTCGCTGGTTCAAGACCTATCGTCACCTTTTGGTTTCTACTTTTTAACACACACACACACACACTCACCAACACTTCCTGTTCGATTTTCTCGTCGTTAGGATGCTCTTCCTGGATCCATACCCATGGCTTGGTTCCTGATTAGGGTTTTGTTTGTGCCCTCCACGCATGCAAGAGATGCTTGTGGGGCATTGTTCGATGGAAGCTTCGTACATGCTGGCCATTCTCAGAAACCAGTACTTCTGTGCCACCAGTGTCAAGGCAATGACATAGACCCTGCAATCACGTGCAACAGACTTCCTGTGAAGGTGTCTTGAATGTCATGGCAGATAGTGTCGCGAAATCCTGGCGACCAGAACGGTTCCCACCACCTTTTTTTTCCACCACCGTTTTCTTGTTCTCCCTGCAACAAGCTGTAGCTCGTAGCTGGCAGGGGCTGACAGCACCAATACACCTCTGGGGCCCACTTCCCATCTGTCTCAGTCTGATTATTGGGTCGTTCAGGATGCAAAGCACAAGAGATCTTCATCCTGGTTCCCCTTTGGCCGGCCGGGGCAAGCCCCTGTGAAGAACTCCACCAAGGGCCCGAAGACAGTTGGCTCTAGCCCTTCAAACAAGCCCCAATCTCGAAGAGAGTTTCTTCTGTCTCATCCAATCTCTCCCTCAATGGCCACCACTCCAGAGTCCTTATCATCGCCCCCCAGTCTGGACCATAACGGTGCCTCCCTGTCGACTCTGCCTCCTTCTCACAGTGTTGCACCCAAAGCTGCCCAAGCGGGCTCTAGTGGGGTGTCAGAGAGCCCCACTAGTACCCCCACTCAAGCGTACGGTGTACATGTACAACCGTATTCGATTGGGGTAGGCAAGCCTGGTGCTCGTGACCGCAGCGACTTCCAGAGAGCACTTGGACTGCCTGTGGAAGACGCTCAGGGTGATTCGATTCTGCAGCAAGTCTTGCGTGCGGGTGGTGTGCAGGAACTGTGGCAGCATCTTGGTGACGAAGGTGTTCAGTTCCTGGCCTCTCATCTTTTGATCCTTCATGTGTAGTTCTTTTCTGTTCTTTTGCTCTCCATGCTCTTTTACAAACCGGAAAGGTAGTAAATGGGTAGGCCATCTCACATGCCTTCCGTATATTGGCACAGGCCTATAAATCGGCATCAACCCAAATATCCAAGAGCAACTAGCACAAAATATCCACAACTTCACTCAAATGGCTGTGCATGCAACAACTTTGACTGCTTTGGCTGTTTGTGTTCATGTACGTTTACTACCTTTCCGGTTTGTAAAGTATGGTACAACAGCAACAATCTCATCTCGTATGCGTTTGGTCAGCATAAATGTTCCACACTGCTGCATACTTCTGCATCCCAAGCCTATATAGAGCGAAAGAGTATATGCTCGTATGAACTGCTTTTGGAGGAACATGCACTTTTTCACGCTCTTTTGGTTGCCTTGCATGTGGTTCTATGTAGGCAGTATCTTCTACAAAATTTTGGCTATGGGGGCCTCTGGGGGTGGTATCTGGGACGCAAAATGATTTAGCAGTCACCTAGAATGTGGCTGCAGGGTTTGCGGCATGCATGACAAAGCCCCTGCAGCATGGCCGCACCCTTTTGCACTGCCTGAAGGACGGACAAGAGCATCTCACCAAGACCCTTATGTCTTTGGGGCTTGAAATAAACGTGCGAGATGCGCATGGAAGCACCCCTCTGCATGCTGCAGCTGCTGGAGGCCACTCTGGAGTGCTACGCATGCTTGTCATGAATGACGCAGACATCTCCGTGGTCAATCAGGCTGGCCAGAATGCACAGCACTGCGCACAGATGTCAACAGTGAATACCCTGGTGCGGCCTTCCCTACACACCTACACATGAGCATCCATCTCAGCGCACCCGCCATGCATGACACTCAGCGGCGCCATCTGGCCCCACTGCTATGTGTGCAGTGTCAGCCTCCGTCACCATCTCTGATTCCAGCCACGGGGTACCGCATGGTGTTATCAAGGTGTACCCGCATGCATGTGTTCATTAGTCTGTGCCCTTACAATATATTCTTTCGAACATGCATGCATGCGCAACCACCACTTCACTCGCATGGCACAACACCACCATCACGAAAGCCTTTTCCAGAATTCTGCAGAACTCTTAGCCAACATGCATGTGTCAGTATTTTCAAACCCTACTAACTGTTCAGGCCTTGCTTATGCAGACAATAGTCAAGACCTTGGCAAAGGCTGGTGTAGACCTAACACGTCCAGATCAAAATGGAGTGTCGCCAGTGGACATGGCCAGGCAAAACGCCAACGGGTTCTCTGAAGCCCCTGTTCTGTCCTACGTCACCCGGTACCTGGATCAGCTAGCTATGCAGAGAGAGAGCATGGCGGCCCGCAAGCAAAGCAGGCGGCACGCATGACTCCTACGTGCTACTGCGCCTTCTACTCCCTCCTCCGGGGACATCCCCTGTAACTCTCAGGGTGCCCCCGGCTCTGCGGCTGCAACACCAGCAGCCGCAGCTGATCGCGCTGCTGCCATGCATGCCGCTTCTGCGGCGGCAGGCGGTAGCGGGAGAGGCGGGGCCGACCACGCGGGGCTCAACGTTGTTGAGCCCTGCGGCGCAGTAGCACCATCACTATCAACGGCACATTGTGCCGTTGTTCCTGGCATTGAACCATCCGATTGGCAGGGGAATGAAAGAACAGCACATTGTGCCGCTGTTCCTGGCATTGAACCATCCGATTGGCAGGGCAATGAAAGAAGGGCTCGGTCCCTAAAAAAACGCACGACTTCTACTATTGGTACCGAAGACAAGGCCGCACCGGCACACTTGGAATCTCCAGATGTATCTGCGGCAGGCGCTAGCACAGCTGATGGCGACCGGCAGCGCAGCAGTGCAGGACCTGGGCTGTCAGTTGCAGCCAAGATGCAGCACTGGGTGCAGAGAGCCGCTGAAGACAGCACTGTAAAGAGCTCGTTTCGGTCGCTGGTTCATTCATGTAAGTCCAAGTCCAACAATGCTCCCAGCAATGCAACTCAGAACCTTGGAGCGAGCAGCCACCACAGTGCAACCAGCCAGGATGTGGGAGAATCCTTCTCAAACCTTTTCAGGAAAACTGATCTGAGCCCGATAAACTCGTCGGGTGGCGGTGGAGTCTCCCCCACCAACCCGTGTGGCGCATACAGCAGCTGCGACTTATCAAGTGACCTTGATAGTGCAGACTTCATCCCGTTGGAGAAAGCGGCATGCAAGAGTGCCGCCGGCAGCGCTTTCGCGCAGAACAGCGCTCTCAGTGACGACAAAAGCGACCACGAGTACTTGCACCGCGTAAAACAGCAAGGCAGAGAGTTGGTCAGAGCATCTGGTGGCAGGTGGAGCGCAGGGGATCGTGCTGCCAAACACCTGAGAGCTTCTCTGACGTCCTGTGAGGTGCACGCTGTTCGGCAGGAAGGCGCCGCTCTATCTCACAAGCTGGATGACCGCCTGCAGCACCTGAAAACAGCTGCCGAACCTTCCCCCAGGCTGACGCCCCGCCACAATCGTATGCTCGGCAGCGTTGACGTCGCCATGGTTGGTTGCGGCGCCACCTCAGACACCAGTGGGCCCCCGTCGGTGTTCGAGGTACAAGCTCCAACGTACAAGGCAAACATGGCTACAGGAGGAAGCATGGCTACAGGAGCAAACCCTCTGGAAACTGGCACCCCAGAAAACTCTGCTGCTGTGGATGCTGCTGTGGATTCCGGGCGCCAGGGAATCAGTCCCGAAATCGGCACCCGCACACCCACAACCACAACAACAGGAGGCAACATCGCGACTGGATCCAGGAGACAGAGGTCTTGGCGGAGTAAGACAAGCTGGCGCATGCGGTACTCTGAGTCTTCCCCCGAAAAGTATCCCGGAGAAGCCTCCGATGCGCCCCCCCCCAGTCCTGGAAACTCCGGTAGTATCGCTCCGCACACACACATGGCCATGCCCGCCCGCACCCCTCAACTGAGTTCAGCGCGGAGCCCGGGACTCTCCAACCCTGACAGTAACCGCAGCCAGAATCAGGGGGCCGCGACGCCAAGATCGGGGGCCACTGAGGGCGCCAGCAGCACAAGCACAGCAAACAGCAGGGCGCGCAGGCGCGCAATGGCTGCCTGTGCAGACCTGGTGGGCGAAGCAGAGAGGCATCAGGACGGCGAAGAGGCCGCGCACAGCAGCGCGCTCACCGCTGCGCAAGCAAACTCGTTCGTTGAGAAACTGAAGGAGCTGCAAGGCGCCCTGCAAGCCTCTATGGCTGCGGCTGAGGGCCCTGCACCTGTGGGGGGCTGCGCTCCAGGTGCACAGCCCCCCGCCAACCCCGGGGCTCCAACCTCTGCCGCGCCGTCCACCAACGCCTCTGCCGCAGCACCGCATTCACAGGCATACACTGCCCATCCAAACCACCACTCCTTTGGTCCTGGATTCATGCAGGCCCAAGCAGCTCAATTTATGATGAACACGCCGTATCAAATGCCGCACATGCATGTCCCGTTGCCATGGGGGGCTATGCCTACAGTTCCCATGATGGTGCCACAGCAGGCCATTCCTCCAGTCATGCATGGTAGCCACAGTGCGGATCTCTCCCGCAGGAAGCAGCTCAACGTCCGCGCATCTCTCGGTGGCCCCGCAAACGCCAAACATGCCATGTCTGCAGGCCCTGCAGCGGCCAGAAAGGGCAGCGTTCGGCGGTCGCTTCCTGACACGCTCAACGCCAAGGCCTCTTTGGGTTCCAATGGAGTCAACTCAGGTACACTCATGGGAGGCATGCATGCTGAAACACGTGCCAGTAGCGGTGCTGGTGCTGGTGGAACCTCCACAAGCGCTGCGCGCCTCGCAAGCATGCAGGCTGCCTTGCATGCGCAGCAGTCAATGATGGGCAGTACACAACTACATCCGAGCATGCAACCTGGAGCCTTTGGCTCGAGACCGTCCTCAAGAGGAGCGTCTGGCGTGCTCGGCAACAGCTCTTTTGAGGCCGCACCTGGGGCACATCCAAGGGGCCCCTCATCAGGGGCGTTACATCGTGGGAACCAATCTGCTGCCCCCTTAAACAACGGCTCTTGGGGCTATGGAGGTGTGCCACGTTCCGGAGGAGTGTCTGGTGGTGGTGGTGGTGGTGTTGGGCACGGGGGGTCGATGGGTTCAGGAGTGCCCCTTGGCCGGCACAACCATTTGCATGCGCAGAATGCCGCAAATGGCTCTCGTTCACGGGGCAAGCAGCACCCCAATGTACAGAGCGACACTCATGGCGCTCTGATGAAGTACATGGCGCGAAGCAGAGACAGTTCTGCTGCGGGCGGCGCTTCAGGTGCCCGGTCTCGGGTGGCGACTGCTGAAGCAGCGCCCGGTTCACGCTCAAAGAGCGCTGTGAGGCAGGGGGCTGCGCCGAGGAAGGTGCCGTTTCGGTGACCGTTGAACCGAAAGTTTGGTGTGGCTGCCAAAGCATTTGAATGGATACCCGCTTCGTTGCGGCGTGCTACAAGGTATTTTTGAATTAGAAGAAACTCTGAGGCCTGCTCATGAAAAACATGTGTACGATATACACCGATACTGAATGAAGTTCTGTCGGCCTGTGTTTTAAGTCTCTATCTTGATAGTGGCTGCACTGCAAGTCTTCTTACGGCTGCGCCATTGGGAGATATCTCGAAATTGGAGGGCTGCATGCATGCGTCCTGTTGCGCCGCGCAAGTTGAACTGCACAGATCTAGGACAAATTGAGGGTCACACACACACCAGTGGACGTGTTTTTCGTCCTGTGCTGCACATTCAGTCCTGGGCTACACAAGGAAGCCTGTCACTGTGAAGCTCTTGTCTTCATGCATGATCCATATGCATGTGATTCGCAACGTAGCGATGACTGTGGAAGCGGCAGTGGAAGATGAAGCCAGCGCCACATCATACAGGGTGGCCAGATGCATGGTCTGTGGAGCTTGGCATGAGAGTTCTTGTCATGCATGTAGACTTCATGAATGGTCGATTCGTAGCCACTCACCTCCATTGATCCACCACCACAATGGAGAAGTTTTTTTTGTTCTTGCTAGGTTTTGGGACTAGACATTGTGGCAGAACATCGCATGCCATGTGCAGTGATGGTTAGACTGAGAGCTGCACGGTGACCCTGGCGTTGAGTTGTGAAATCATTGGGTTAGGGGGTAGGGGTGCAGCAGCAATGCAGGTTGGTGTGAACTTGATTTGTGTTGCTGGGAGCTCTCATGCATATGCGCGATGCCACGTTTGCTGCTCTCGTCAAGCAGTCGCTGCATGCATCCAAGAGTGGCATCCGGGAAATGTAGATGCACACTTGCGAGAAGTGCCGTTTGGGTCTGCTCTCTGACTGTGAACAGGAGGCAGCCAGACCAGAGCGCCCCACTGTCTTGTGATAATTATTATCTGTAGGGATAGTTGCCGCAGACTGGGATGGAAGTCGTATTGTCACTGGCGCACCACAGCTTGGGGTGTAGCAGAATTATGACGTTTGGATGCACTGAATGTGTATCTTCCGGTGTTTCTGGGTTGTGGGAATGGTCATGCAGGTTGATGGTACTGAATGCCGATAGGAAGGCACGTCACTTGTGTGCTAGCTGTAGCTGAGGGACTGCGGATTTTCGGCTCAGGCTTGTGCTTGCTGCCGTTCGTAGTCACTGCGCAGCCAATGGTGGCTGATAACCTGACACCGATGATTCTATCAATTTGCAGCGTCTCTGTACGCCATGAGCTGTGTAAGCCCAATATACAAGCAAAGGTAATTGCGTTTTATGAGTGAAAGTGATCACCCACGCGCAAGCACAGGATTGCTTCTGCAGAGCAGATGCTGTTTCCCCAGCCTCCCCTTTGAGCATCCTAACCCGCATGCGAGTTAATAACATGAACATTCGACTGTAAACTTATTCGCTCGCCCTCTACACCATGCTTCGGTAAAAAAAATAGCTGTCTGGGAGATAGCTACATGACCCAATCACTCACACCATCACAGAAACCACCTGAAGGTGCTTCTAGAACAGTCCAGCGCCAGGGCACCTGTCAAAAACAAATGATCATGCAACAATAAGTGTGCAAAGCTCATGTGCACTGACTACCAAACCAGTAGGCAACGCTGTAATAACCGCAACTCTGCGAGCACAAGGGTAACCCCACAAGGGTAGCCCCACAAGGGTAACCCCACAAGGGTACCCCCACAAGGGTAACCGCACAAGGGTAACCCCACAAGGGTAACCCCACAGCACCGTCAGGCACTCCCTGGGGTACTCTACTGCAAACCAGCAGGAAGACAGCCACAAACATGCCACAAACACACAACTATCCATCTGCTATGCTACAAACAAGCAGATGGACCAGCAGCAGATGAACAGCCACCGGACCAGCTCCCGCACCCTGACCTACAGTGCTCCCTTTCGCCCTGCTGCAGGCCAGCGTTTGCTATCAACGCTGGCCCGGCTTGTGACAATGACATCTGGCGGCCACGTGTGTTGGCATGTTGGGGGCGCCTGCCGATTCCTAACCCTCTGCAGTGCAGATTCCGAACCCTCTGCAGTGCAGTGCAGCCGAGCCTGCACCAGTGTCCGCGTTGACGAGCCATGGCTGCCGGAAGCACAGCAGAGCTCATCGACACAGTGCTCTTCAAGCGCCTTCAGAAGCGCCTGAGGTGGAGGAGCACCCCCTGGGTGTCAACAACCGCCGTCCGAGGGGTTAGGTCTAGGGGTTAGGTTGAGGAGGGGTTGGGACTTCGCGGTTGTTGACAGCGAGAGCGCTCAGGTCGCACGATCTGGGGGCTTGTCTGCAGCACCCAGCAGCTACACACCCAGCAAGAGGAAGCGATTCCTGCAGCAGCGTCAGGCAGGCGACCACGTGGCCACCTGGCTGAGTCAGCATGGCTGAGTCAGCACCCACGCCGACGCAACACCAGCAACCCCAGGGGTATGAGCATGGAACTGGCACCACTGATGCAGGTGATACTAATGACACATTCGTTTGCATGGCACATCTGACACTCACGGCCATGCTTATCAGGGTTGCTGATGTACTCATGTGAGGCTGCGGTCCCCGCCTGTGCCCGGCATGGAGGTGGGAGCCTTGCTTCCTTGACTATATTAGTTCATGCGTATGGGCAATTCATCCCTTACCAAAATCTTCGCCTTCGGAAAAGTCATCCTGCAGGGGCACCACAAGGAAGGTGAGCGAAGGCTGCCAACCTGAGTGTACTATGCATTGGGCACCTGATACAAACACAAGCTATATATACTTGTACCACCCGTAGCCACCACCAGCCTGATAGTCTACTCCTGTACGCACAACTACGTACACGTTGAGAAAACATACACTTTCTGGGGTCAAACAGCCTGAAAGTCTACTGCCCTGATTGTGTACACTGTACAGTAACATCTTGTAATCTGAGCACATGTGTACCCATTAATAGGTGGCGGACTACAGGTACTGACGGAAAAACGAGCGAGAGAGATCATTTGCAGGGCTGTGACAATATATGGAGGGCATATCAGATTATACGGAGGGCAGTGGAGAAAACGTACACTTTCATACATCATCCTTTTAGTGGGAACTTCGACACTCTTTTATGGATACTACATCCCCCAGAAACTTTGATTCGTTATGTGAATGAAAGTATGCGATGTGGCAAATTCAAAACCGTATGTTTGCACAGGCCTAGTCATTTTGCAGGGCTGCTGTGCTGCATGTGCAATCTGCAGACTGCCACTCACCAAAGCTTGGAACGCACAACGTATGGAGAGCTGTTTGAACCCACTTTCCTGGCAGATTTCTGGCGGATAAAAGTGAGTTACAGATACAAGAGTGATAGACTAACTGATCGCACAGGGCCAGATCCTACCCGGCCCATCAGAAACCTGATCGTCCACTGCCCTGAACCTACAGCAAGCAAGAGGACCTTCCAGCACCATCACACAAAACACAGAGAGCTGTACATACAAGCAGCCGGCAGCGCACATTATTCCGGCTGGCAACAGCAGTCTTCGGAGCCTTGCTCCAGGGCTGTTGATCAGTGTCAGAAGCCCCCAACTGATCGGTGTAAGAAAGCATCTCCTGCGAGGCCACGCCTGGTGGAACTGGAATGGAGTCCCTGAAGTCACATCTCTGGCGCTTGCTAGGCACAGCGCGAGTCTCATAGTCGCTCCCAGGAGTTGGTGGTCCACAGCGTGCTTCAGCACCTTCAGGTTCTGGGGGGTGGCCCTGTGAGCACGTGCTCGCGTTTGTGCCAACGACAGTAGCAGCAGCAGCAGCAACCAGAACAACAACAACAACAACAGCAGCAGCAGCAGCAGCAGCAGCAACCAGAATAACAACAACAACAACAGCAGCAGCAGCAACCAGAACAACAACAACAGCAGCAGCAGCAGCAGCAGCAGCAACCAGAATAACAACAACAACAACAACAACAACAACAACAACAACAACAGCAGCAGCAGCAGCAGCAGCAGCAGCAGCAGCAGGAGAAGGAGGCGGCACGTTTACGTTCTGTGCAGGGACTTGGATGGCAGCTGGGCAACTGTCCTCAGCAGCAGCAGGCACAAGAACAACCTCAGAGGTGCCTGGGGCAGGGACAGCTTGGCAGCTGTCCTCAGGTGTAGCAGCCACAAGGACAACCTCTGCAGTGCCTGGGGTGGGCACAGCCTGGCAGCTGTCCACAGCTTTCCCTGGCAGTGACAGCCTCACTTCCACGGAGTCTGCCATCCAACAGGTCACGATCTGCTTGTGCATATTGCTGTGTACTCTGTACCAGCTACAGCTTGCAAGCTTGGGTACCCCTCTCGTAACAAAGAGCTGCCTGTGGCACACCCTTGCAAGCAAGTCTGCAGCACCTGCAATGCATGTGATGCTGCCAAGCTTGCTCTCGACCGTCGACCAGTTCCAAGAAACCTCGGCGCCTGCCACCAGCAGATGCATATGCAACGGGCATGCATTGTTTCGGCGCGCATGCAGCAGCAGTGCAGCATGCATGTACATGTTTCTGATGCATTTGGTCAGTTTTGTTGCCTGCAGCCCGCCGTGGCTTCTGTACCCGAAAGCGCACGGCGCGAGAGACAGCAGCTGCTCCTCGCCAAGCTGCAGTGTTTGCAGCAGCTCTGGAACTTTTGTCATGTGTGTTTTGAACCCTGCCAGCTTGGATGGGAACGGTCTGCAGCTCTCTGAGGCGGTCACGTGCCTGACTGATGACATAGGCTTTTTCCCAAGCCCGATGGGTCTGTACCGTACCAAACGCTCACCCTGCAAGACTTCGCCGACGTGCCCCACCCAATTCACGGCACGCTTGGCGAGACACACCACCTCCGGCAGCCCAGCGTCATCTCCCGGAACCAGCCCCGGGTTGAACCCCTGGGGCGCTGCGTCGAGCACGTGCTCGCGATGCTGTGCGGCTACAGGTTGTCTCGCATATGCCGTGTGACCTGGAGCTACGACCGCTTGGGGCTGCTGTGGTGCATGAGGAGTACGAGAAACGAGAGGCTGCGGCGCGCATGTGAGAGGACTCGGCGGTGCGCTGGCTGTCGTTCCGGCGTGCGCACTATGTGGAGCTGGGGGTAGGACTGGGGATGGGGCTGGGGATGGGGCTGGTGAGGTGACCCCTGGTGGTGCCCCAGGAATGTGTTGCGATGCAGCTGCACTTGCACAAGCTGCGGGTGGGTGTGATGCAGCTGCAGGGGCAGGCTGTGGAATGCTGGCTTTGTTTCCAGGCTGCGGCTGCATCTGCAGAGACCTGGTCGGGGCATCAGCAGCAGGTGCAGCAGGCACGGCAGCAGTAGGCACAACTATCGGTCGTGGAGCACCCTGCTGCTGCGCTGGCCGTGTATCTCTGTGACGCAGAGGGACAGGGTGGTTTGTGAGTGGTAAGGGGGTGCGTGTGCTGCCGTACCCAGACGCAGTGCCTGCACGGGTGGACTCAGGAGGCCTCAGTGGGGGAGGCGCTGCACTCAGGAGCTGAGGCGGTGCGACATCTGAAGTTCCTTCCTGCAGTCTTTCATCACATACCTGATGCAGCTCGTCTGATCTAGCAGCTGCAGGCACATCTGCTCCCTGGGACTCACAGCCCTGCACGCATGCAAGTCTTGGTATCGCGGGTGTGAAGGATGATGTATCGTGGGTGTGAAGGATGATGTTCTAGTGCCCCACATGATCCTTCGCAGTGGCCACGTGCTGCGACAGCGGTGGCAGTGCCGGTGGAGGGCGCATCTCTAAATGCCGGTGGCAACAGTGGATCGTGCCACGGTGCATGCACACATCAGATGTGACACAGTAGTCCAGCACGCATAGAATGCTCGTGTATAGTACCCATTCACATAGGTGTTCTGTAATTTTGGGCATGCAGTGTTAGTGCTCTAGGTTCGCGCAGTGCTCCTAATAAACGCCACTCTATGGAGTCATAAGCCTGTAACTTGACACATCCGAATATACGATGCTGCAAACCAAGATTCAGCAAGCACGGCAGTGGCGCACATGCGGCGCACTGCCAGGAGGTAGCAAAGGGAAGCTGTGGTGCTCCACGGTTTTCTCTAACAAAGAAGAAGAGGGTGTGCTTGTCACTGAGATGACGGTGTCCGACTGGGGTGCCAGCATCTGAGAGTTCGCAGGTCCAGTTGCGTGCTCCTCAGGGCACGCCTCTCTAGCATACCGGCTTCTTGGAACCGGCAGTGCGTGTCCCTGCAGCATATGTGGCCACAGGTGTCAACTACAGCACCGCATGCAAGACCCTGCAACCCTGAATTGCCTGCAGGGGTATCATCGTTATTGACAACTTGTCCGGCACTGTCAGACAAAGTAATTAACTTCTGTCGTGCTGACCTCGGAAAAGTATGAACTGTTACGTGTAACACCCCCCATACTGAAGAATGCAAATTATTTCACTGGGATAAGTAGTCTTTCCCTGGTACTTGGCCGTATCGCTGCCATGCAGACTATGTGCCGCAGCTCAGGGGTGTGCGCATATGAGGACCATTGTTCGGCATGACAAGTCTCCGAGAGAATTAATTCAATTTGCTTTGCATCACCCTATGTTCATGCCTATTCACCCCGTGTTTGTGCCTATTCACTGCCTTTCCGGTGTGCAACACGCTTCAGATCACCCCAGAAAACCAGGAATTGTTCTGTCTGGTACTACTGAAACAGACAGCATTCGTCGATCAAGATCATTTGTTCCCGATCCTTATGTTTGCTTACCACTGCTATAACTTGGCGCCTGGGAGCAGTTGCCGTGTCACTTGACGCTGTGCTGCAGAAAAAATGTCAGCTTTGACTGCAACCCTAATTTCTTTAAAAGTTCACATGCAGCCACAGCAGAGAATATTTCCAGCAGGCGGAGTGACAACTGTGCGAGGGTGTGCACACAGAGCATGTAGCTCAGCGCGCGAACGCAGCGCACGATCGCAGTAAAATGTCCCACGTTTCAAAATCTGCCGCTTCGCTAAAATGATTCAAAGAATCAATGAAACGCGATATCTTCGGCGTTTTCAAAGTGCCAGGGTGCTCGTGCCCCGAAACTTGATACCTTCACGTCTGATCGCAGTTTCAAGCTGACGGGTTACAATACATGGGTACGATAGCACGGGCGCGAGATCCCGGTGGAGGGACTTCAGGGTTGCGTTCAAAGAATCGGGGACAAAGTAAATATTTCGGCGAAATTTTCTTTCGGGCGGTACATAGAACAACAACTTGTTGTTAGTTGCTTTTGGCTATTTGGGTTCATGCCTATTCACTACCTTTCCGGTTTGTAAGGCATGAACAACAACAACATTATTATCTGCCGATTTTCCAGGGCGACCTACGCACCAAACAACTAGTTATTTCGGCCCAGGCTTAAAAATCGGCACTAACAGCAACCCTGTGGTGGGACTCGACAACATTACTGGGGAGGAATCGGAGACTCGTTGGGAGACATGGACACGAAAAGCGCACATGGCTGGTTCTGACAGCTGCTGGATTCTTCTTAGAAGATGTAGCGCAGCATCTTGAGTACAACGCAAACCCAAAAGAGTCACCAGAAGAGTTCGAGGAGGCCAGCAGGCTGGCAAGGGCAGCGGCTGCGCTCTTGTGACCCTCCAGGTCAGGTGTGAATGTGTGGGCACTCGTGCCCTGGGCATCACCAGGCAAAGCCAGAGCAGGGGGTAGCAGCCCGAGGCGTGCAAGAGCCTTGAAGATCGTCACCTCCACAAACCACACCCTGATGGTTTTCAGTTTGGTAATCAGGGACTTCTCCATCTTTTTGTGACTTGAACAGGGGTCGGTATGGTACACATCTTGTGCGCGGGCAAGAGGCCGGCATGCCACGCTCTGCAGCACACAAATACATGTCCTCTATTGCAGACCCCATGAATTCATATGAAGTGCCCCCGTTTTTTGCAGTGCCAACACCAAGGTACAAGGCTGTATATGGGCGGCGGGGGGGGGGGGGGG
>JAUMHD010028898.1:15896-28914 GCA_032359135.1 Ulvella scutata
TTTTTTGGGGCATACCCCCCCCCCCCCCCCCAAAGGAAGGTGCTCCGACCCCCCAAGAAAAGTGCCCCCTCCCCGCCCCCAAACAAACGCGCCCCCCCCCCGCCCCCAGGAAGGTGCAGCCCCAAAGGCAGGTGCCTCACAGGCGTGTGTCCTGTCCCGTGAGTCCTGTCCCCCGTGTGCGCTTTGCGGCAGAGCGTGTAACGCAGCAGCTGTGTGCTACGACTGCGTGCTCACTGTTGAAACATAGCAGGACCACCTCGGGAAAATCCACCACTGGACATCCATCTGAGCTTAGCTACTGGGCATGCATTATACAGCGGTCAAGGTACACTGGCTATTTCCAACACTTACTTCGTCTGGAGGCGCGCGCACCCCTGCTTGAGCCAGCACAGGGTCCTCAACCACCTCCCTCACAACCCTTGCCACAGACTCTGCAGAACACCCCCTTGCCCGTAATTCCGTTCCAATGCTTCTTAGTATGGTGGTCCATTGTGGGGCTCCGGGTTCGAGGCCATGCTGGCCGTATTTGGTGCGCAAGCCAAGAGGAGGCATCTGCACCTCAGCATCGCCACCTGCCGGCAAGCCTTCCACAACAAGGGTGATCGAAGCCCTGTCCTGCAAGGCGGTATGGTGCTGCTCATAGGCATGCTCTGTGGGTGCCGCAGGATACATAGACATAGGCTTGAGCTGATTCTGGATGCCATGTCCTGGACCATCACAACGGAAACCTGATTTCGGAAACCTGTGTTCTACCAACTGAACAAAAGACACTGCTTTATATATATACAGAAGCAGCTCGTTAATCTGTCACTCGTTTAACCGGCACTCGCTTTTATTCACCAGAAATCTTCCAGAAAGAATAGTTCAAACCGCTCTCCATTCGTTAAAACGATGCTCGTTTATCCGTCACTCACTATATTCCGTCCGACCTTTTGATGGATGCAAAGGTGCTCGGATTAAAGAGATGTTGCTGTACACACACACACACACACACACACACACACACACACACACACACACACACACACATGTGGCTATTTGGGTTCACGCTTATTTGCTGCCTTTCCGGTTTGTAAGGGATCTGTCTATGTGCACATAAAAGTTGTTATGAGTAACACATCCACTGGCCCCCCAGGGGGGCGTTAAAGCAACACCCCAGGGAGTTTCAATATACTTTGTTCTTGTTGTTGTTGGTGTTGTTGTTGCGCATGTACTGCAAGCAAATTGCAGTACATGCACATTGTCTCTGTACATGCGCAGATAATGGATGGTGCGGCAACAAAGGTCCAGAGCACACACCCCAATCCCGGAAAACTTGTCCCCCCAGCGCAGAATCAGCTCAAGCTTCATCTTGTCCTGGATAGGGTCCGCCTGTGATTTGGTCGCAGAGATCCGCAGTGTAGGGGGGGGCGCAGGGGGTTCACCCGCAGTTGCTTGGACAATGTGATGGCATTGACTGCTGCTCTGCATTGGCTGTGTGTTGTGCTCCCCAGCGAATTTCCGCCGTAGTTCGGTCACCTCTGTGGATAGCCGGTCGAGAGCAGCACCGTGGTGTTGAGCGTGTTGCTTGATGGTGTCGGACATGGCTTTGAACTGGTCTTGAAAGACCTTGTGACGCACGCTGGGATGCGCCTGAAGGTGAATACAACTACAACTGAAGGTGGAACAACACTTCAGGTGCAGGCACTGAAGGTGAAAACAACACAACAGCTGCACGCACAAAACCACATGTACAGGCACAGGGTTGCGGAGACAGAGATGGCGTGAAACGGTGTGAAACGGTGTGAAACAGCGCAGATGTGCCAGTTGGTAGGCATCATCCGCACTCATCACCAGTGTCGCTTGCTATTTCGGGACACACAGCTAATAAAAACTCCGATAACATCAGGATTGTTGTATCTAACTAGGTGATACTGGTGATCTATGATGCTGGGCCACGAGCTGTTGTGAGCCGAGATAAATGACAAATGTCCACATGCAGGGCTGAAGAGTACCTGTGCTGAAATATCTCTTGCTGGCGTCAGGCCAAGGTTCTCTCGATCATCAGCTTTGCAGGTTCGTATCAAGTCGTTGGCTTGAACTATGCACTGTTGAATTTTGATCGATGTGGCCTGTTCTAAGCCCACCAGACTGGCCCACACCTGAAGCACAGGTGTGCAGCACATTGATGCAGGTGGGACCCAGCACCCTTGAGGGAAGATATCGTTTGTTCGAAACAACTGGGAAGGTCAAGACACCAGTGGGTGCACCAAGGCAACATGCTTAAGAGGGCGGCACCTGAACTCGGTCCTGAAACGTGCATAGCAGGTTTGAAAGTGATTCACGAGTCTCCACGGGGATTGCAGGGGATTCATCAGCACAGTCATGCCTGCTGCTGCAGTGTGTGCCCTGCAGAAGAATATACCAGTACAACAACATGAAACTAGGGAGGTGGTTGTCTGCAGGATGAATTTGCGCAATGTACAATAGTGTGAGGATCTGAGAGCGTACATGGTTGAGTGCAAGCCATCGTACAGGATCAGCCATCGGGGACACTGTCCCATCAGGTGTTGCTTCACGCCCATCCATCTAAACAGCCTGTCTGTTTTTATTTCTGGAACGATTTAGTGTTGCATGGACAAGCCCACTGGAGGCAGGTCGACTTGTGGCTACACGAGAATGCCAGCTGTTGAACGGCAGAATTCAGATCACCGTTCCGGATGCTCTAGGACACACTCCTCGTCGAATGACGGCTAAGACAAACTGTCAGATATGTAGCACAGTGTTGTACACGCCCTTAGCAATACAAGAGTGGCTCTGAGCGGGACCAGCATTTGTTGATGGCACAAGTGACGCTGCAGAGAACATGATGCAGTACTTCGCACGTGCTTGGCCCCTGTAGCAGCAGTAAAAAGTACTTGTATCACCGAGCATTGATAGTACTAGAGCACACTGAGATTTTCCTGGCTCGGAGAGGATATGGCGCCTGTCAGTATTCCAAAATCCACCCGGAAGATGCCAGAAAGCCCAGAACCGCAGACGACTCAAGCGAGATCAGGAGGCATGTGCGCCCAGCAGAGAAGCAGTCCATGTTGGCACAGGTCACAATGGGGACCTATCCACAGTGTAAGAGCTTCGCGTTACTTCCTGCTCCCAAAACTCGGAAGCACTTGATCTGAACACTCGTATACTGTTGTGTGCTACGCAATCATGTCAAAGCTACCTCCACTACAGTATGAAGTGGAGTCCAGCGTCCAGCTTTGCTCGTTCCTCAGTCAACCTGGACTAAAAGGTGAGGTCTCGCTACAAGGAAACACTAAGCTGGTTAGCGCCTGTAGCACTGCACAGTCACCAGTACGCTGACATGATGTTCTCTATTCCGGCAGCCTTGTGAAGCTTGCCCTCATGTGTCTGAACAAGCAGTGAGTACAAGGGCACTGCAGTGGTGGAGCTGTATTCTGCTTGGTGTGGGCCTTGTAAAAGTGTTCTGCCCACGTTTAAACGGATAAGACTGGAGAAAGATGATGAAGCCTTGCTCAAGTTTCTGATGGTGTGTTCGTAGTGACCAGGTTTCTTGCGAGCTGGCAACAAGGAACGTCTAAACGGAACCTGTTGGGGCAGGTTTCAGCAGAGCACTGTGATGCAATACCTCAGGCAGGAGAGTACAAAGGATCTTCAGAACCGGTCTTCTTTTTGTTCAGGGTCAGGTTTCCCTTTGTACTTTAATGTGATGCGGTTTGTCCTGCTGCAAATGCAAATGCACATACACAACAGTCTTGTGAAGCAGCCATTGGAGCTCCGTTGCTGCTGTAGAATGGTGTCTGCAAGCCAGAGCACGTTGTAGTTGGAGCGAACACACCAGTGCTCAACACTCTAATCATGGACCTCACACGCAACAGCCCGGACATGGATGAACCAGAGGTATGCCTGGATGCTTGCAACAAATGCATAGTTCTACTCATGCAGTTTGATGCACCATGTTTACTGGGCGCGCTGTGCTGAACTTGTGTCCGGGTTGTGCTGAACTTGTGGGCAACTATCTTGTCCAAGACAGCAGCACTGATACTTACTGAGCTGACAGGATCGCATGAAGAAAATGATGTCGCACATACAATGTGTGGTTTCACAGACTGACACCATGCATTTAAGTTGCAGCTATCGTTGATGTTTCGGATCACTTTCTATCAGAGCCTACTCCAACATCTGGATCCTTGATGTTGAGATACCATCTGGGTCCGAACAGTAACGGGTAAACATAGATCGCTTGGGTCGCCTGAACAAGCCCAGCGCCAAACCCCACAGCTGCACAACATGGAAAAGGGTATTGTTATGTTCCACCTTGGTGAAATTCGACGGGGTTGGGAGATCTTGCAGTGGGCTGTGATTTGGCAGTGTCACCAGGCTACACGGGGTGATCAGGCAGCACACTGAATCATAGCAGTTGCATATCCACCACAGTGTTGGTTCAAGAAACTTATGCGAATTCAAGGAACAGTCTGTGGCGTGCAGCAAGACCTGACTGAAAAGGGCTCTATACATGTGCAGGCAAACCCATTCTACCAGGCAAGCCTGGGTAAGAAAGCTTGAAGCTTCAGCTGTGGTGCCCATAATATGAGAGGATTCTTGCACAACAACAGTGTAAAGTCTGGCTGGATTGGTACAACAGACTTTGGCAGCATATCGTGATGAATCAATGAATGGAATGATGGTTCATAACCCAGCTAGTGTTGTGCAGCTGATACATGCTAGTCAACAAGAAACTCTTAAGGCTTCTTCCGCCTCTCTTCAAACCACCTTTTGGCTGCAGTTCTGTGGATCCCTGCTAGCTTACTGATTTCTTGCACCATGTCATTGGAAGGCCATGATGTACCACTGCTGTAAATCTTCTCAAGAGACTCCTCTTGGCGGGCACTGATGGCTTCTTTACGTTTAGTCGCCTTCAAATCATTGACTTCTGCATTATGATTGCGTGTATCAGTCATTGGAATTCGAGCAAGTCATTGCTCCAAACCTCGTGACTTGCACATGCCATTGGAATTCATATCAGCAGGGGATCACAGGTGCAATTTGCAGCCACAGTGGAACAGCACTGCAGCGCGATGTTTGCTAGGAAACAAGCACTGTACAGGGCCTGCTAATTCGCGCCAAGGTTGCATACACAGAGCATAGAACTCTTGTTCCACTGACGAGGCAAGGAGGTGCACCTTGAAACGTTAACCTTTCAGCAGCTGCATTTTCACGCTCTTTCGATTGTAAAGATTGCTTTCGTTCTGCTATCGCACTCTCAGCAGCCTGTATGCTGCTCTTCATAGACTCCCTTGTGTCTGGTGGTAAAGACCTCAACCAGTTCACAAAGTACAGAACCTCTTCCCGCGACATATGCAGGTCTCCAGCTATCTCTTTCACCTGTTATGTGCACGTCTTGAGTTGGGAAAGGCTCAATCAAACTGTGAGAACAGCAGTGGAAGTACACACGTTCATTTTCTTCTTTGATAACTCTGCAGCAGCGTCCAAACGCTTCCTCTGCCACGGCTTCAGCTCGGTGAAAGGCTGAGAGAAAGCCGCAGTATATCTGCAGTTTGCATACCTTTGATGAAACGTTGGACGGAGTGAGACAACTTTCAAGGACTGCATTTCCAGCGACTGTGCCTCCTTGCCCTTACTCCGTGGCGATGAACCTTGACACAGACAAGCGACGGAATAATGCAAGTATGACTGTATTGGAAGTTGAAGTTGCTTACACCAAGACCTTGTAGTGTCAACATGTGCTACGGGCTTCGCAGCAGCCAAACCGCCAGATTCACTCAAGGGAACAAACGCAACAACATTCCAGCGAGCAGTTGCATGTTTCCTGCGAAGTGCAGAGAAGGCACCGAACGTGTTTCTTCGTGCATCAATTGCAAGAGTGAGCTGGTGCGGATTCCTGGCGGTGACATCATATGACGCGGATTCAGTGGCGTTTTCCTGGAACATGTTAGAAAATCGATGTTATCAAGCACTGGTGGTACCAGGAAGAAGACCAGTCCAGTGCCAAATACGCAAGACATGGACCGGAAGAGAGCTGTACTGTTGCTCAGAAGTGACAGATGCTCAGATGACACCAGCCACACTTACCCTCTTTGGGTATGGCGCGGTTCCCGATTAGTGTGTTTCATTTTTATTTTAGGAAACGCATGGTTGCTAGTTACGGTGTTGGTGTTATTGGCTGCTTTCAGATGCTCTCTGGTTGTTCACCTTCAGTGCTTACAAGTGCGCCGCACCCCTGCCAACGTGAATACACTCATGAAACGCAGAGTACAAGGTCTGGAAAACTTACTGTCCCACTCCTTGGGGGGTGCTGAGGCCAAAGCCCTTCTTGAGTATGGCGTGGTTCCCGATTAGCTTTTATTTTAATTGTTTTGAATGCAGAGTTCAGGGTTCGGGACCTCTACGTTGGCGCACTGATCTGTAGCAAACTAGTAACACATCCTCTGGACTCTATCAACAGGTCCCCCCCTGTGCAGCGATACCCGCTACCCCACAGCACATGTGCTACTCTGAACTCTGACTGTACAACTGGAACAAAGTTCTTGCCATCAAGCAGGGCTGCTCCAAAACCTCAGAAAGTACTGCCCAATGATTCCATATAATCTTCTCATGACCAGAACCACATGCTGCAACTGTATTTCTTCGTGGACTTGCTCCGTTTGGAACCGAGGGACTGTCCTTGAGGCTTTTTGAACATTCAGAACAAAACAAACACCCGTGATTGCAAGCCTTCAGATGGCGCTGCTCCACCCAGAGCTGTTCACGAACAAAGCGACACCTTATGAGCCTTGACTGTGGTGCAGGATGGTCTAGTTCGATTCTCACACAGATCAGGACACAATGAAGGGGACGGGAGAAGGAGCATCAATGTGAAAAATTGATCGGAACTCACGCAGCACTCTTGTCACGTAGCACATGCACCACATGGATCACTTTCATCTCTCTGAAAGCATAGTGTTTAAAGTTACAGGCAGAACTCCATAGAATGGCTCATGTTACATGAGCCATTCTTGCTGGTACATGAGTCATCTACCCGCAAATCATCGCATGGCAACTTATAAGTTACAGTTAAGCTAATTAGCTCTCTGAAAACATACATCAGACACAGCGATTGCACACGGAAGCAAATGCTCTACACGGATCACTCCCTGACCAGACACGCTAGACACAGCAATCACATACAGAAGAAACACCATTGGTGCAAAGAGATCGTGCCAGGAACTGGACACCTTGCATGCACGCCCCAGTGTGCCAGACAAGCACCACCCGGGAAGCCACAGTGCCTACGGCATTGTCATGCGCAGCATGCATGCCCATCAGTGCACCTTCCCCACCACAAACTCCACGAATGGCCCCAGCATTTCAGCTTGTGGACCTGAGGCCGTCGGGTCGCGTCCGAACAACGTAGTTGCTGCAGCCCCTCCACCACCCCAGGCACGCAGCGAAGATGCGAGCCACTACCATTCCACCGCCTCAATCAACAGCTTTCAACAATCTTTCAACAATGTGCCACTACCATTCCACCGCCCCCCATCACGCTCCGAAAACATCAACCAGCGCATACAGCAGAGGCGTAAAAGGAACTGCCGCACCTGGGCTGATGCCTATTAAGCCTAGCTGCAGCACTACCTTGCCGGTTTGTAAAGGCTGCTGCTGTTGCTGCTGCTCATCTCACCCCTGCAATGACTCTCAGAAGCAAGATGCATCGCGATGAGGTAGGGTTTGAGATGCCTCGTGGTTGTTCTGCACTCAAGGAGCAGCTGAACCATGCTGCGGGCTGTGAGGAAGGTGCTGAAACAGGCTACAGGCTGCGGGCTGTTGGGCAGGCCCATGGAGATGTGTACGCCATCCTAAACCCTCTGTGGAGATGTATACGCCATCCTAAACCCCGTGTGGAGAAGTGTACGCCATCCCCGCGCCGGCGTTAATCCCCTGGCCCTGGTCCCATCGCCGAGAAAACCTGAACCCTGGCTCCTGTCCCATCGCCGAGAAAACCTAAACCCTGGCCCCGGTCCCATCGCCGAGAAAACCTAAACCCTGGCCCCGGTCCCATCGCCGAGAGAAAAAACTGTGCCGAGAGTCACAGCCCTCCCTCCATGAGTAATCAGCTAGCTTGAGTAGCAGTGTGTCAGTGCAGGTACACATGAATCTGATATTCAGGCATTATTTCTCTCCAGGAAACTCTTCTCATCCGAAACTCGAATACGACACACTACCTGGCGCCCACCCAGCCCTTTAGGCCTACAGGCCACCAGTGATCACCAGTGTGGCTTAATTTGTTAGGGCAGACACCTTCAAAATAGCCCCAAACATTCAGAACTGTTCTATCTAACGAAGCGACACTGGTGATCAATTCAGGGCACCTCTAAAACACCCACAAACCAATGAAAAAACAGTCTAGTCATCCCACAGCCGACTGCTCTCCTTCAGTTGCAGGAACCCCACCACAGCACCTCTCCGCATACTTGTGCCTAACGATCGAGGAGCAGACGTCATCCTGGCCATTGAACTTCTGCTGGTCCTCAAACTGATCAAAAAGCGTCTCATTTGACATATGAGCTGCACTCTTGCTGCGAGAAAGTCTGTTGAAAGTGTGCGCATAGATCCCTGATGGCCTGGGCAGTTTGCGGGATATGTAGTCGTCGAAGGAGCGGGTAACGTAGTGGGCCAGTACTAGCATTTTCTCCTGAGACACCCTGTTGTGTGTCTTATGCTGGCGTTCATTGAGATGGCCGCTGTAGCTGCGGCAGACCGTCTCCCCTGCGCACGTGGAGGAGAGTAAGGGTGGCCATCACTGATCAGTGATCACCAGTGTCGCTTACTTAGATAGAACGATCCTGGTTACTTGGGACTATTTTTGTGGGTGTGTGACCTGACAAATGAAGCGACACTGGTGATCACTGGGATTGCACAATAACAAAGATGGGAGACCGTCTTATCTGAGCACCAGGGGTATCGTTATTGACAACTTGTTAACCATTTTCAGCTAAGTTAATAAACTTCTGTCGTGATAACCCCGGAAAATTATGAATTGTTTGAGGAGTGTTACAGGCAACACTCCCCAAAAGCAACACATTAAATTATTTCGCTGACACAATCGGTCTTCCCCCATTCCTTAACTATACCCCTGGTCAACTGTGGGTGGATCGTGTTATGTTTCATCGTCAGATGGACTGTGACTGTGTGGTGCAGGGCTCAACCTACTCGTGGGGGGGGGGGGGGTCCAGTGACTGCTGTGTCGGCAAGAGTGGTGGGGAACAGTGGTGTGCGCACCAGCACGGCCATCAGGGATGGAAGCCACGAGGTCTCCTGTTAAGGCAACGTCCAGTAGTGATCGCGCCGCCTGCTTCTGCTGCTGATCAGCTTGCTTACTTTGTACTCCCACACCGATCGTCACATCTGAGAACTTCCACGCTGCTGGGGTGTGCTTTGCTGCACCCGCTTGCGCCACTGGTGCTTCCTCTTCAGAGTGTGTCTGCTCTTCAGAGCTGCCCAGAGTGGCTGTAGTCTGCCCGGCGTCTGCCTCTACGGCATCGCTGGGTGCTGCAGATGTGCTGGAAGTGCTGGAAGTCTGCTCTGTTGGAGCTGGCGGTGTTGGCGGCCCCGTGGACACATTAGTCGCCGGCGTCTGCTTCGGGGGGACCTTTTTGGGGCCGATTTTCATGGGTTTGTTGCTGCTAGTCAGAGCTGCCTTTTCCGCAGCCGATGCTCGGATGGCAGCCTCCACGGTTGTAAGGTGAGTGGCTACAGGGTCTCCATCGCCGAGAATTACAGGATGGGCGGCGTTTAAGCCGTCGAGACCCACCTCGCTTTCGTACCTGCAGCGCAGATTGTGATAGAACAGATCACAACAACAGAAAAGAGCACAAGAAAAGATTACAAGACAGAAGACAAAAGATCTGTGAAGACAAAAGATCACAGAAAAGATCTTCACAACAAGAGAAGAAGATCGCAACAAGATCACAACATCACAAGAAAAGATCACAACAACAGAAAGATTGTGTTGATGAAGCCAAGGTTGCTGACCACTGAGGCATGTAGCGACACAACAGGCATGAACACAGGTTCACTTCTTACGCTATAGCGTAAGAAGTGAACCTGGCTAGCGCGCCACCTGCTGCAGCAGGTGGCGTACAGGCTGCGGATGGCAGCACACTAGAACCGTTGAACTGGGCACTCGGACTTAGTGGGTGACGTAGTGGCGTAGATGGTGATGTAGTGGGTGACGTAGTGACTTAGTGAGTGATGTGGTGGGTGACGTGGTGGCACTCAATATGTAACGCCACAACGTCAATATGTAGCACCACCACGTCACCCACTACATCTTGAGTGTGTCAAGCATTGGAGAGGGATGCGCTGAGGGGCACACTGACCCCTTGAAAGCTCAATCGGTGCCACCTATAGTCACAAAGAAACACTCGCCATAGCAGCCCAAACTCATGAAATTTCAAACTTTGGCAGGCATGTTGTAGCTAGTACGTTTGGATATGGTAGTGGCGGAGGAGTTTTTCTGGTGGGCAGCAGCAGGGTGGGAAACAATCAGCAGGGTAGGAAACGAGGGTTGCGTTCAGCGCCGTGGTGCTTTCTCACAGGACGCACACGCTGTGTGGCACAACGGCACACATGCTATGCGCCCCAACGGCACACACGCTGTGTGGCACAACTGAACTAATACCAGGGTGTGGAGGGCAGCCCTGGGCTACCAAGGTAGGGCAGCTGCGCAGCAGCAACCTGGCAGTCTGTCAGCACCGCACCTGTAAGCACAGTCGTGGACTGTATCTCCCAACATAGGGGTACTGCAAAGGTGATAGGTGCTCGCCATGCACTTCATCTGGTACGCAAGCTCCCCTGTGCACGTTGAGAAGTGGCGCAGGGGGCCTCCTGGCTGGGGGCGGTGCCTGTGGCCACTGCTACCGAAGAGCAGCCACTGAAGGCTGAGGCCTGCTGCGTTCCGGTGTTTGAATAGGAACTCTTTCAGGTGGGGATCCTCTGCGGCCTCCCCTCTGCAGTGCATGCAGTACCTGTTGTTGTGAGAAACTGTGTTGGCACAAGCTACAAACCGCAACTTTGTACAGGAGAGTCAACGTATGTTACCTCGTACCCCAATGTGCACCAGAAAATCGGTCGTGTTAGGACGAGTACGAGTGAACGCATCACATTTTGGCTTGATCGTGCTGTCTTGTGCAGCCAGTTCTCGTGCGAGTCTTGGGTTAACCCATGACGTTATCGTGTACATGGAGTGAATGTGCATACGGCACCTGCTGGAGCTGGAAATGTCACACAGTTTCTGGAGACCGTGCTGGTAAAAGCTACTAACTGTAAGATTGTATCTAAACAGTGGTCTCTTCAAAGAAACTCTTTGAATGATCAACATTCTGTATGGCTGCTCTGCACCTCGAGATCAAGGGTACAAACTGAACACACATACAGACAGAGAGGCGCCCACATTCTCTACATGCAAGCACCATTGGAAGAACACACTTATCCATGAGTATCAAGAACTCGTCCAAGTCGATGTACGCGATCCAAGAGAAGGCGCCTGCCAAGTCAGGCTGGCTGCAGCGGTTGTGCCACCTGTTCTGGTTCGGGTGCTTCTGCCCTGGAACTGTGCCCAGTTGCAGGAAGCCTGAATCTACATGTTGTTTAGTGGCTTCGATGAGGTATTCAGGTACCTCGTCGCCGTTCTCTCTCAAGAAAACCTTGTCAACTCCCAGCCACCTGCATGCCAGTGGTGTTCCAGACGTGCACGTGCAGTGGTATAAAATGATACGATATTAACGAAGTAACTAACCTCATGTACATGGCTACTGGAGCCCCCTTTTAGATCTACATGTGCCACTTGCATTGTGAGGTGCTTGCCATGTCTGGACATTCATCCGTGGAAAACAGCGATAGAATGACGTCTCATTGCCGTGGCACCTAACCTCAACTTACAGGTACCTAATGATGGTTTGTGCACAACCGCAGGCCGAAGTGGGTGCGTGACTGTCTCGGTGACTGGGCACTCGTTCAGCAGCAGCTGGGTCAGTGAAAACGCACCTATGATATTCGAGCCATTCCAAAACGTCCTCAGCGTGCTCCGTCTTCATCATAGCACAAAGAGCGATCGTGTTCTGCCACTCGTCTGACTGGGGATCGGGAGCACTGGGGCTGGTGTGAACACCTGTCGTGCCCTTTGCGACAGCCGAGCTGGCCCTCAGCGTTGTGCCTGTAGATCTGCTCTGATCTGAACTTCTGCCACCAACTTGCTGATCACCGCATAAGGTCGTGTTAACTGCACTATTCGAGTAGCAAGCTGCCTCAGTTGCCTGTGCTGTTGGAGCATCCAATGTCGTGCTTGCAGGCAATATGAAGAACTGTGTAAGCAGTACACAGATGATGGCTGTTATACAGCCTGCGCATAGTATCGCTCGCGTGGCAACATGGCTCCGCGAACGTGGCAAGCGGCTGTGCTTACTGTGCAGTGCAACCGACGTCGCTGTCCTGAACATTGCTGTTGCACACTACAATGCAGTCACCATTGACGTGGTTCCCGGAACCGCTGTCAAGGAGTCAGGCCTCCGTGTTGGAGGGGGGCAGTACGCCACAACACCTTGACAAACCTCCACCATGCGAAACACAGATCAATGCGGCCACTCTGATAAAACTAGAAGCTGCGGACTCAGAGCGAAGTTCTCTCAAAGGATAGCGGGGCACTGTGCGCAGCAGTGCATGCTGACTATTGTGAATGAGTCAACATGACACCATCTGTGGGACAAGAGGACACAAATCACGAAACATCGAAGTGTTGCACACGTGATTCACATCTTTTGTGGATCACGGGCGAACAAGCCTGGCCCTTGGTCACAGCAGGCTGGCCTCTGGTACGCGCGTACAGGAGATTTGATCTGCATGCATCAGAGGGGAAATGGGCATTTCAGCGCTTCTTACAAACGGGAAAGGTAGTAAATAGGCATGAACCCAAATAGCCAAAAGCAACTAACACAAAACATCCACCACTTCACTCGAATGG
>JAUMHD010028909.1:0-28850 GCA_032359135.1 Ulvella scutata
AGGGGCCCGAAAGGCAATGAAATGGCAACAATCCGAATGGCATGCCCCTCCCCCCCCCCCAAAAGGTCGAACTATACACTGTGGCATGGCATACCCCCCCAAGCAGAATACTTGCAAGTAATCGGCTGGCCTGATTTGCTCTCCCCATTGGGTTCATGCATACCACTACCTTTCCGTTTGTACAGGCTTGTGTTGTCTCCCAAGTCCATGAAAATATCCCTGCTGCGTATTGGCATCATCTGCAGACACAAGATGGAAGGCCTTTTGACTGCCATCATCTACCAGGCACCGGTCATGAAAACACATCATACATGAAACGCCACCATTATACTCTAAAACATACACCTTTTCCCCCACCTATTTCCTGCTACGTTTCTGTTTGCATTTTGTCTGGGAGACGACAAAACGTTGATGCATTCCAACTGATATTGCGGCGACAACGCGCGCCGTTTATATTTGATCATGTGCGAGTGCAAGTGTGTACATATACGTACATGCATGATACGCATGCATACAGGGACATCTCGCCATCAGGTTACTGCCACCTACCAACAGGCTTGCAGAGTCTGAATCTTTCACACATGAATGAGTATCGGACGCCGCTGTTCATGCATTTGACGCGGCTGACTGGACTACAGAGTCTCGACCTCACATGCAATGATGCGTTGATCACTGGTGCGTGGACATCACATGCATGCTGATCATGCATCATCATCATCGCGCTTCATCATCCCGACATCATGTCCATGAACGTATTGTTTTTTATGTGGTGTTATTATATGTTTCTTAGGCAGCAGACAGATATGTGAGGTGGATGCACCGCCCCCCCCCCCCCTGCACAACCCCTGCCAAACCTTGAACGATGCGTGCATCTGCCAGCTCTCAGCTGTAGGTTTGTGTTTGTATGCATAGATATCTTAGCCCTGCCCCACCCCTTTGAGGGTGCTGAGGCCGAAGCCCTGCTTGGGTATGGCGTGTTTCCCGATTAGCTTTTTTCTTTCCCTCGGCCATCTTTCCTTGGAACAGTATTGCATGGTCAGCTTTCACAATATTGCACATTTCTAAGGGCTTGGGCCCAGGGCTGTACAGCCGGCCCGGAACTAAGAGCATTATTTGGCTCCTAGGGTACCTCCAGGTCATCAACAAATAACAAAACCATTCTTTCTTCCGTGATTACACCCGTACACTCAACAGTTTCCTGAACTTTTGTACTCCGCACAGTTTCCTGAACCTTTGTACAAGCCTGCTTGAGCCACATCACACTAGATTAATACGTCACTGGTGCGATGCAGGCCTGTCTGGCATCGAGAAACTGTCGGCGCTTACATGGCTTAGCGTCGCAGACTGCGATCTGATAAACGACCAGGACCGCTTTGCGCTCTCGTCACTGTTGCAGCTCCAAAGCCTCGACCTCAGTGGCACCAAGATCTCCTTCAGCACTCTTGAGTTCCTTGTTCCGCTGACTAATCTTACGTACGTGTGCCTGGATGGCTGCGTCAAGGTGCGCGGTGATTATGTAACCCCCGCATCGCTTTCAAAGTACTTTTTTGGGTTCTTGATCCGTCTGTGTTCCTGCGGGACTGTGAGGCTGATGTCTGTGCTGAGGTGTACTCCGTCATTGCCGCTTATATTCTCCTTGTTGGTGCTGTTGTTGCTGACGATGCGGTCCCTGTTGGCGACCCTGTCTTTTGTTGAACATAGCTATTCTACTTTAACCACTGGACATCTGAGCTCAGGTGTCCAGTGGTTAAAGTAGACTAGGTATGTTCAACATCTTTGCTTGCAATATTGTGCGGCGTTCTCTGCAGCCTCTGTGTTTGCCTTCATGGTCCCGTGTGGCCCGGGGGTGTAAGTCCATGTCCCACCCCTTCGAGGGTGCTGAGGCCGAAGCCCTTCTTGGGTATGGCGTGGTTCCAGATTAGCTCTTTTTTCTTTTTTTTTCCGCCCCCAGGACCTGTTTCTCACCTGAACCAGCCCTTGACTCGAACCGCAGTTGGATAATCAGAACCACAGTTGGATGTGAGAACCAGCGGTACACCAGAGCCACAGTTGTGTCTGTAAGTTTGGTGCATGAGCCATATTATGGAGGCTGCCTGTAACTTTGCACATTACCTGTTGCTGTTACTTGGTTTCCGCAAGAAATTGACTTTGATTTTGCCTGTTGCCCTCACAGGCCCGTTTTTCATCTACACCAGCGCACCTCTTTTGCTCTGGAGTCTGCACCAGAGACTGAGCTCGAGATAAACTCAGAGATGCAATGCCTGTAACTTTTTCTGGAGCTTGGATTGATTCTTGTCATTATAGCTCGATCGAGCGATGTGTTTGTTGCATGCATGCATGCTTGATGACACTTCCATGCATTGTTTGCAGATTCGCCAGATGCATGTCGCATGGATGCGAGAGAAGTGTGACGCAGCTGCATGGGAACATGCAGAAGTTCCCACTGACTTTCACACCGTGGACCCCTCTAGCCTCATTCTCACAGCCGACTGTGTCACCCCTGTGGCCACTTTCAGCCGCAAGCGAGCTTCCTGTCTCCTGCAAAAGAGTTCCAGTGGCTTTGGTGCACACACCGGCCGCAGCAGCCTTTCCACCAGTAGCCACTGCACGGTTGCTGGAACGCAGAGGGACGATTTCAGTTTGAACCGCCGTTGCGATTGACTCACGTACAGTTGTTTTCTGTCTTCTGTTCATTCGGCCGATGTGGTTTTTAGGTTTTGCGGGTACAAGCGAAATTTCAGGTCACGCGGCTTGGAATTCTGTTTGTGTGGCTAGTTTGTGGCCTGATGAGTTGTTAGGGTTTTTTTTTAAGGTGTGAAGAGAAGTTTCAGTGGCAGAGAATTCTCTTCAGAGTCAATGCTGTATGTGTGGAAGTTGCATTGACAGTGGCTGTATGGGTGTAGCTCCCTTGATCATTATCGTTTCTTTTGTGTTAGTTTTGGTGACCGGTGAATTCGGCAATTATTCAATGTGGGTGGCTTCGCAGAGCGCTCCGCGCATCGTGCAGGGGTAGATATTAGTTCTACAGTTTTCTGGAGTAGATTTTTCAGCGTTGTTGTTGGTGTGTGTGTGTGTGTGTGTGTGTGTGTGTGTGTGTGTGTGTGAAAATTACATCGATAGTGGCGTTGTTGTTGTTGGTGTTATTGTTGGCGGAATATATTAGGAATCAGCACATCCTTATACAACAGCCCCCCATACATTCCATGTGTGCGATGCATGACCTTCCAAAGCAGTTCAAAGCTAGTGGTTACGTACGCCACAGTGTGTTCTCTCTGGCAACACTACAGCTCATCCCTGACCGTAGGAACATGGTTGATGGGGTCGTGTCCAATGTGTCCTGTTCTGGACTACAATGAATTGAATTCCAGCTTCAGCCTCTCTGCCCCTGACCTTTCTCTATTCTAACTGCAATGCCTTGTCATGTCAGGGTTCTGTTGCTGTAAGCCCTTCATGCGCCAACCCTGCATGCAGGGCTCTGACTAGCTTATCCTCTGGTTGAATGCTGCTTCCTGTCTTGTGTCTTCGGACTTGATTACTGTAACTTTAGAGACCACAACAGCGACAGACCGCTCATAATGTTACATATACTGCGCTCGCGAAGGGACCCCCAACACCGATATTACGACAACCATACAGGGATAGCTCCTTGTACGAAATAAAGCCCCCAGGAACACATAAAAGTACCCAATCGGCTAGCGCGTATGCAGTGACACAGGGCACACCTGTGGCCACAAAAGATACCACAACACTTGCGTTGCTAAATCTCCGCCTACAGGAAGAAGACACCCCTGTAGACACCGATATGCGCGTGGCTGAAGATCTTCCTCGTTGCTAAAGCCAGGAAACTTGGGTACCACTTCCTCAACTCATGCACTTGAGGACCTCCAAGTGCACAATCTCTATCTCACACTCACTGTCACACATACATTTCACCAAGTACAGTGTACGCCTAGTGCTGGAGCAAGGCGCAACTTCTGATTCCAGTTTCTAGGTCTGAAACCGACCGCAACTCGGGCACGCGGCCACAATTCAACAATAACACCTCCAATTCCGCTTCCAACTCACCATTCGTACCTTGAAAAGAACCTCAAGGTCGCTTCTGTGGGGCACCTGGCTGAAATACCTCAATATTCTTTCGGGCCACAAATGTCTTCAAACTGCTGATACTCTAAGAGTGCATCAAGTTCCCAGCTCCATACCAGACCCATCCAGACATTCTACAACAGTCGCAACACGCACGTCGTCTTGGAAACGCCGATCTATCCACAAACGCTGTACCCGAAACCTCCCAAAATCTTGCAACACTGTCTCCACAAATCTTCAGAGTCATAAACATCATCTCCCAACAAATATCAGTAATTGAATCGTCTGCTCAACACCCTCAACACTTCAAAGTCCCCAATACAACTCTGAAAACGCAAACCATCACCACTGGCTTAATCACAGCTTCAGCAACTGCTGTATGCACTGGTAAGCAAACACATACACATGCATGTGTGATTATACGCATGCATGGAGCGCATGCATTGCGCAAAGATCGTCCCAACACCAAAGTTTTCGACGGTTGCGGTCTCTGTGTGGCGTTGTGTGAGGCGACCGCTGGCTGCACTGCGGCCACAAGGAGAATCGCAAGCAACCGCTGCTTCCTGAAGGACGATGCCCCTGCTAGCATTGTGCTTGTCCCAAGGGGGGGATTCGAGACCTGGGTGCTCTGCCCTGACTCTCCACCCCCGCCCCCACCTGTGTGTGAAGTTGCAGAAGCTGTGGAAGGCCTCGTGCTGCGAAGGTGTGAGCTTCAGTACACCAATGTTTCTGCATCTGTGCACCTTTTATGTCCCTTGTTCTCCCTGACACCTGCTTCAAGTAATATTCTTTGATCTTTTCATCTACTGGTATATCTACCGCATCGTGTGGCATCCGAACGGATTCTAGTAAGGCAGTATTGTAGCATCGGTGCGGATATACTTCATATTTTGAAGGAGAGATTCAAGACCACTTGCATGTACATGCACATGTACAAATCCCCAGACAGAATACACCTGCATGGACTTACATCGCCAGGACGCCAGGGCTAGAGCAAGTGTAAAAACTCTTAGTCATAGATAAAGCAGCACACCATGGGCGGCAATAGATGTAAACATTGTTCAGCATAATGTGGCATATACCTGCATGCACATCGCCGAAATCAAGTTCATATGCATGCATGTGCAACACATAGGCCACATGCATGCAGGAATGTGCGCACAGCAGCTTCAATGCAACGAACAGAATATGTGTGCGTCATGCACCGATGCGCAAGAGGCAGCCTGTGCGACCGCGGGAGGCATATGCAGCAATGGGAAGTGTTTCATCGCAGTTCCAGGTGATGAGGGCTATTTCATCGCCGGCGCGCCTTATGACGATTACATATACGGCGGGCCTGGCACCGAGTATGTGTATGCAGATGATGGAGACGACCTGATATTGACGGGACCTGGATCTGATGCAGCTGAGGGAGGTGCAGGAGATGATGTGCTCATCTTGGGATCAGGCAACGATCGCGGGGAAACTGATGAGGGTGCCGATATCCTGTTTGCCGGAGATGGAGATGATGCTGTTGTTGTGTCTCCTGATGATGTTCTGGCTGTTGGTGGCCCAGGGGACGACAGTATTGACCTTATGTTTGAGGGAAGAATTCCAAATGCCGGTCTCATAGTGAGGGGTGGTCCTGGACTGGATATCGTTCGTCGAGACTGTGTCGTTGTATGTAGTGCGCGAGCTGAAGATGTGTCTGATGATGCGATCTATTGCAGCCTTACAGCCCCGATGTTCAGCGGTGACTGCGGTGGTGGGGGCTCTGCGGACTGCGTGTTTGAGAATCACGGCGTCGCATGTGTGTGTGAGGAGACAGGGGACTATACGTTCTGAAACTGTGTGATTGCATTGTGAGTTGAACAGCAGGTACAGGCAGGAGCATGATAACTTTGCTACGCGCATCTTCTATGGATAGCGTGACATATTCTTCTGTTTAAGGCACCTGCCTGACTCTGCAGTCGCTGTGTGCTCCCATTTGGGCACATGATTAAGGTGGAAGTAGCATTGAGTGTGCATATATATTGACGCGGCAGCGAGACTTTTCAGCGCACCAGAACCCTTTAGGACTTCCTTAGGGCTTCCTCGGCATCACGAAACCCTCCAGTGCTTCTCACATCTCCACCGAGGAGACGTGTGCGAATTGCATCGAGGGGGAAAAATGTTTCGTCCGAATAACCCTCCCTTAGCCACTTCCGCATGGAGCAATCTTCTGGTGTTACTGCATGCATGCTTGCATGAATGACTGGACACAGCAGAACACATGCATGAATGCGTCAACACTGCAGAACACATGCATGACTGAGTGAACACTGAACATGTCTAGACTCTTCCCAAGTATCTGCTTACTCTTGTATTGGATGCTGTGCAAAAATTGGCAACCTTCTTCGGAAAGAAAAACACAACAAAGCACAAACATTTTCGGAAATTGGCTTCAAAATTTTTATTGTTCGGGGACTACGCCATACTCGTAGCCCCAGACCCACAGTCTAGTCACGCTTTGGGACACTCTGACTCAGCCTCTGAGTGTGCAAAGAGAAAGCTCATCTTTGGGAGAAGGTCTCAGAGAGCGCGCACGCGTGCATGCAAATGGATGCAAACCAACTTTTCTTGAGCCTAGTTTAATTTCCTTTGTCAACATTTCAAATGTGGCTGTTCACTGGACTGTTCAAATAAAAGACTGCTCTTCAAATAAAAAACTTATAGGGGAACATGCCGTACCCAAGATTCTTTGGGCAAGAAGGGATTTCGCGTCAGCACCCCCGAGGGGGAGTGAGAAGGATGTACATCCCTGGGCAACTGTTGAACATAGCCAGTCTACTTTAACCACTGGACATCTGTGCTCAGGTGTCCAGTGCTTCAAATAGACTGGCTATGTTCATCAGCAGCAAGGGACCAGGAAGGCAAATACAAGGGCCGCAGAGAATGCCGCACGATGTTACAGGAAAACACAAGGTCGCCAACAATGCGCACTTCGTCAGCGGGCACGGAACGACCCAGGATACAATGACAGAGTACCAGCAACGTATTTGTTTCCTTGACCGGCAACGTATCTTTTTCCAATGACAGAGTGCCGGCAACGTATTTGTTTCCTTGGCTGGCAACGTGACCTTTTACTTGACCGGAACGTATTTGTTTCCAAGCAAAACTAGGTGACAGGTCGTGGCAAAGAAAAGAGTTGTGGCGGCCAATACTTAGATGCATTTTGGATTGATGTACTTCCAAGAAACAAAACACGATGCGCTGCTCCACTGTGCCGAGATCAGCAGCCGAAGGGAGGCATGCATGCAGTGCATGCCTCCCGTCCCAGTGCATGCTGCATGTGCGCGCGCTGAACAGTGAACGAACTGAACAGTTCCAGAAGAATTCGCTTTGCATCCATGTGGGTGGTTGAATCCTTCTAGAACCATGCCCTACTTTCACATCAAAGGTCTCCAGTGCCGTCGATGTAATCTCCAGAAAAAAGCAGTGTAAAGTTACAGGCATAACTCCATAGAATGGCTCATGTACCAGCAAATCAACCAGCAAAAACAATTTCGACTGATTGCAGTAAACTCTGCCTGAAATATCGCGACAGAGAGTACAATTGTTCACACTGTGAATAAGGTGCTGTGACGCACTCGAATCTTGTAGCTTGCAGTCCGTGGCGAGATCCTCTGGTGTTGGAACCTGGGACATCTGCCTCTCTTGAACAGGAGCATGCAGTGCATGCGCGAGGATCTGCAGCATCCCTGTCACCACTGACTCCGCTTGTTGTAGCTGGGTCCCAACAAGAGCGTCCACGTGGTCGACACCTGGCGTGCAAGCTTGAGGTTCGTGCGGCTGGTGCAGTTCGGAATCGACGGTCTCGATTTGCTGCTGGGTCTCGATTTGCTGCTGCGTCTCAACACGATACTGTTCTGCGGGCTGCACTCGCAAGCTTGTTCTTGACGCTCCTGTATTACGATGACTCGCTTCGGTGCGCTCGTTAGAGGTTTGGTTATGACGCATCACAGCTGCGTCTGCGTCTTGCCTTATGCGACGCGAATCTAGCGTACTGGCAGGTGCGGGAAGCTCCTGAAACAATGCGTCGTCCTGTGTAGCACTGCTAGGGTTTGCGCCAGAGTTCAGAACTCGATGATGGCTTGTCTCGGGCAGATGACGTAATAGCTCATGGCTGCTTTGCAGCAGATGCACTGATCTACGGGGCGCAGCTGTGCTTCCGTCAGCTCCGCGACTCGGATCTCCTTTCATTAGGCGAATCATATCCCCTGCAGCGTCGACCGCGGCGGCTGCAGCCGCCGCGGCGGCGCTTTCTTGCAACACAGCGTACTGCGGCGACACAGCCACCGAGTCGCTCACGGCTGGCGCAACACCAGACGCACCCAAAGGAAACTGTGGTCCCCCGCTCGTGGACGGCCGCAACCGCAGCTGCGCAGTCTGAAGTCTCTCGTATCCGGAGGGTGCGACAGGTGCACCTGTCGCACCTGCAGGTGCTATATTCCTCACCGAAGAGTGTTCTCGAAGCGCTTGAAATATTTCGGGTTTGCTCACCTGCGTCCAAAACAAAACTTGTCAATCAGAAGAATACGCACCGCAAGAAATACAACAAACTGCCAGCGATCCCGAAGAGCTTTGATTTTCGAGGTGCTGTTCTTGAAACCCAGTTTATTCCACCCACAGCATACGCATTCCTAGTTCTTCTCTTTCGTTGCACTCTTTTGTCTGGCCCTGTCAATGTAATATCTAATACTGGCCCGAATTCTGGCCCTGTCGCTGTAATATCGAATGCCTAATACAAACCGGAAAGGAAGTGAATAGGCATGAACCCAAATAGTCGAAAGCAACTAACACAAAACTTCCACCACTGGCCCTGTCGATGTGATTTCTTACAGCATACGCACAAAAAATGGCAGTTGGTCGGAGTGCTGAACCCCATTTCCTTTGGGGTTGGCGTGATCGCTGATTCATATATAATTATTTTTTGAAAACCCTACCGTAGTAAATGTAAACCTTCGTAGCCAGTTTCGAAAAGACTGGACACTAGTCTTTTTCGTGATGCCGAGAGAGCGAAGAGTAGGAAGCATGTCTTGAACGGAGCAAGTATGGTTCCTTTGGTTATGTCTACTTCTGGGAAGTTAGGCCCCTCTGCTGAGGGTTACTTGCAGAACCTTGCTGCTGTTGCTTGTTCCAAAGGTGTTGTACATCGAGGTTTGTGGTTGCGAATTAGTAGGCAGTATCTGAGTTGTGCCCTGGCTCGTGGTCGTGGCATTGTGTTTCGTCATTACTATCGCAGTTTGGCTAAGAGTGCTGTGAAAGACTTTCGTGATGGTGCTGTTGTGCCATTTGAGTGAAGTGGTGGATGTTTTGTGTTAGCTGCTTTTGGCTATTTGGGTTCATGCCTATTCACTACCTTTCCGGTTTGTAAATACCTTTCCGGTTTGTAAAGGACACTGGAACCTTTTTTTCTTTTTCTGGCCGTCGTGCGGGTGGCTACCAGGACAGACAGGCCCAATAATTCTCTGGAAAACAATTTTTCCCGTCGTGGTCACTCCCAGGCAGACAGGACACATGCTTATTATTTTTTGTTGCTAACCGTCAGCAGTGTTAGTGCCATGTATTTTCTCTGTTGGTCTGTGATATCATTGTGGGCAATCATGACTGATATATAGTGATGACGGGTAGTGAGCCGGCCAAGAAGGTGCCAAAGCTGATCACAGGCTTCTTTAGTCCCTATGATCCTACCGATCCGGTACAAGTCGACGTCTCAGCATCGGTCAGGACAGGACAGCGTTCATTTATCATTCTTTTCAGTTTCGTCGCGGCAGCGAAGATGACCCCGGGACACAGCATTTACAGTTCTTCGTGGTGAGAAAAAAAGTACCGGACATTTAATTAATTTCGTCGTGCTGAGGTGTTTGATGACAGACATTCACGAAGGTTTACATTTACTACGGTATGCCACATGTAGGATCGAACAACCCCACACCTCTAGTTGCTTGAGCTTATGTTCAGCCACTTGCCTTGCGTAGTCTGCAATGACATAATTCGTGCAAGCTTGCTGCCCCTTCAAACGCACAGCGGCACAGTCGTACGCCCTCGCAGCATCCTCCTGGTTACCGAAGTTTCCAAGATAAACGGGCTTGCATCCTGACACTCCAAGCCGTGCATCGAATCGTCCTGCATGCATCCCTGCAGTTTATTCACACTGTGAAAAACAGCCTATTCGCAGCCTTTGCGGGTCGTAAGTGAACACCACTGTAGTGAACACCACTGTGAACACCACTGTGAACACGTCCGGCGGTTCTCCCAGCAAAAGCTACGACTGGAAGTGGTAGAAGTCTAGGATCGGGGCCTCGGTTATTGCAACAAACACATCGCAGTATTCAACACATACACCCCATGCATTCACGTTCCCTGCAGGGCCCTGCTGCTGGCAGGCGCAACATGCATTGGCGCCCTCGTCAGCCGCAGATTGGTGGTCCTGGGGGCCAAAACGAAGGCTCGTCCTGACACTGCAACGCCAGTAGCAAATCTTTCTCCATGTCTCAGTCCGTTTTACAACTGAATCACGAAACAATTTCGGGAAATGTCCCGATATGAAGTGCTGTTTCAGGTTCGCACTGTTTCGCAACTTTGCCATTGGTAGTTCTTCTCATCTTCTGCACCCTGTTGTGAGCCTCTGCCTCTTTGTGTAGGGCGTGGCTCCCGATAAGCCGTTGTTTTTGTTAGCCGTTTTTTTTTGTGCTCTTCCCGATAGCCGTTTTTTTTGGCGGCCCAGTCCAGAGATCACCAGTGTCGCTTTATTTGTTAGGGTACACACCCAAAACTAAGCACCAAAGATTCAGAAATTTTCTATGTAACTGAGCGACACTGGTCATAAATTGTCCTGTCGAAGTAAGAACGAGATGCGACGCCCCGAAAACATCGTAGATATAAATGACATTAACGGCAGAGGAGAAAAACTAGCAATGTCTACAGAGAAAGCGGTGCAAAAGGAAGAAAACAAGGACGATGAGAAATAAACATTGCCAAAACCAGCATACCACAACGAATACATATCACCAAAACATGTTCCGAGATGACGTGAAAAATGGTACATGATTTCATGTTACAACCCGGTAAGGTAGTGAATATGCGCGGACCCAAATAGCCGAACATAATACACAAAATTTCAGTCATGAATGTAAACTTTTCAGGACATGATATTCAGAACGAAGACGGGGTTTCGGACATGGCCATGCATGGCGGTACGCACCTGAAGGACGACACGAAACGCCCCGAAAGGCTGACATGCCCTTTGAGAAACCCTGACTGCCTCTTCTGACAGCTACCAGGAGCTGGTCCATTGTGCAATTTTCAATGAACTCTTGTCTGTCCTTGTATCTGCAAAGAAACGATATATCCCTGCTCAGAAACGATACATGCCTGCTCAGAAACGATATAATTATTTGCATGAGTGATCACCAGTGTCGCGTAATTTGTCAGATCACGCACCCAAGAACTAGTTCCAACTATTCATGACTGTTCTGTCTAACTAAGCGACACTGGCGATCAATGATCTGCACCGAAACGATATAGATCTGCACTTAGAAAAAGTGATTCCTTCATCTGGTGCTCGGCTTAATCACTTCACCTGTGCAGGGCCCGAACGCAAAAGACTATAACAACCTGCTACTGCATTTTACCCTTGTGCTACTACTTTCTTACCGGGAAAAAACACATTCATCGCGTTGAGTACTGGCTTCTTCACGAGAACTGGTAGCATGATACGTATGTGCGCCATGCAGGCGCGGCATCGCCTCGAGCTGTTGCAGACGGCCTGCCTGGCGGACACTCGGTGCATGCATGACAGCATCGAGGGCGCTCCCAAGGGTCAAGAGGACCCGCCTCTGCAGGGACATCAGTATGAACAACTTGTTCACCACTGTCAGTTAAATCAACTAGGTTCTGTCGTGTTGAGCCTTGGAATCCATGAAATATTACATGTAACACCCCGCAGAATGATTCGTTTTTATACTGTTCAGCTGACAGAATTAGTCGTTCCCCATTCCCTTGATTGCCGCCCAGCCATGAGGGGACGGGTGGAGGCTGGGGGCGGACTGCCCGAAACTCGTTCGTCAGATAATACCCCCCCACCCTCCCCACCCCCGGCGGCCGGTCCCCCCTTTTTCCTCCCCCCGCCTGCTATCTCACTGGCATGTATCAGGAGGCATACAGTGATGCACCCTCCCCTCCACGGCCTATAACGACAATACTTAAGCTTCAGCCAGTACTACATACCACCTGAGTGTATTTATGCGGAACTTTTAAATAGTATTGGCTTACACTCACGATCCAGCGTTGGTTCAGGTACTTTTTTCTTGGCAAACGGGTAAGCTAGTGAATGACAAACCGGTAAGGTAGTGAAAAAAAAGGCATGAACCCGAGTACCCAAAAGCAACTATGTTAGTCCATTTATACAACAAAAGAGAAATAAAAAGCACCGGGAAGAAGCTACCCCGATGGAGCGATTTTCTTGCCAGGTGTAGGCCCGGCCGCCTTGGGGGGGGGCATGGCTGTCAAGTACCCAAATATCAGGAAAATGACATGAAAATCTGACCTGAGATCAAGTATTGTAATAAGGGCCCTGGGGTCCAACCATGCTTCATCCAGAACTTTCGGAGGGGTGGGACGGGTACAGAAGCGTTTGGGGTTGGTTGATTACTACTGGTTTGTTGTTATCGTGCCCGAAAACAGAGGTGCTGAAAATCAAATACGAAATCATACATTCGATCCCCCCCCCCCCCCAATGATATATTTCATTGAGGGGAACCGTAATTGCAGCTGCAACTGCAAGTGTACATACATCACCACACAGACACCTCGGTGCAAACAGGCACTGTTTGAGGCACGCACATTTCTTTGCTGGCGTTGGTCGGGGCTGACAGATTCTTCAGCTTGAGAGACGCCATATCGTAAGCCTCGGCTGCCCTCTCTTCGGTGTCAAACCCCCCTAGATAGATCTGCTTGTTGGTCGTGTCCCCCACCCATATGCGTGCCTCCCACCTGCACCACCGAGTCAGAGATTACATCGATAGGGCCACAATTACGTGCACAGAAAGATGAGAACTATTAATGTATAAATATGTAAAACCGCGCAAAGCTGACCACACAGCACTGTTCCGATCAAAGCGACGAACCTACCCTTGTTGGACCCATGCTTTACGAAACGCTGCCGGAGAAGGAAAATTTTCACGTTCCTAGCAAAGTGATTACAACGACAAGCCACAAACTGCATCGCAGTATCTGTCTTTGTGGCTTCATTGCGCATCGAAAGCAGGCGGGGGGGGGTGGGGGGGACAGAGCGAGCTGCATGTCTACAGGACCCCTGGCGGCATCTCGCGGGTACACTAATCTTTCTCGTGAGTAGGACAACTGCTGTGGATCGGCACGCTGATCTTTGCCAGGAAAGTCCAGGTTCTGACAAGGATAGTGATGTTGCACGAAACCCCACTACTTCACTAGAAGGCGCAGCGTCACCATCACGGAAGCCTTTCCCAGTACTCGGGAGAAACGTGTGATAGTTTTCCTGAAACTCGTGTCCACGGACTGAAGTTTTGTCTGTTGCGAACCGCACCTGCCACTCTTCTTGTGTTTGGTAACACCTCGATATTTCGACGATGACGAGTGCCCAGCCTGTGGCCCAGTCTTCTTCTGCTGTTTGGATGCCTTGGTTGCATCACCGTCGGCATCATCGTCAGTGTCCGCGTGGGTGTGGCTCGGGCCTGCAGCTGCGGTCTGTCCGGTTGCAGACCCACCTGCGCTAGGCAACTCGTTCACCTAAACTTCGCCGTCTATCCAACTTGACAGACACTTTGTTCCGCGCACTTTGCGTAAACGATCCTCGAACACGTGTCAAAGGGTCTGATTCGATGGGAGAACGTGTGAAAGTGTGCGACTGTACAAAGACATCGCCTCGGGATTCAAACCAACTGGCTGTCGTGATACTGAGACGATAAAACGTGCTGGGAACAGCCAAATAGTCAAAGAGACTGATTCTATGATGATTAACTGACGGGAACTGTAGGCTAGACAATTCATTGACACACAGGCCACTCAGATTGGTAGTTGTGGCAGAAGCCCGAAACGGTAGGTGCACGAACAGGCCCGACAGATAAATACCAGGGCGAGGAATGGCAAAAATCTCACTTCCGAATAAAATTGCAGTATTTCAGGATTGTGGTGCCAAGGGCAGTACTGTTCCGCAGCAAGTGTGTCGAGTCAAGCACGCACAGTGGCATGCACTTCAGCGCGAGACTGGTAGGTTTACCTTGGAATTTTCGCTTTTCTGCAGCTTCCTCCTGCTCAGCTGCCGGTTCTTTGTCTTCGTTCGAGGTTGCTAGGGCTGTGCCTTCTCGCATCGTCGAACTACATCAAGCGTAAACATGAGTGCTTACATGATATTCCCGAACCTCTGAACCATAGGATAGTGTTACTAACGAGTGTGCCGCTGTTTGTGCCTTGCTGCGGGCCCAGCAGGCAGTCACTGTACAAGATGTGCCTGCAAATGTGTCTATACACAGGAACAATCTGATACGGGGTCCACGTGCGGGTGCGGTGACACGTCGTCACATGCCATATCCAATACATTTGGATATGTGCCAGTTGTATCTATTACCGCCATGGCCGCCTCTGTCATCCCATGGTGCGTAATGAAATACATGTATATCTGTACATCTGAGAGAAATCACATCAGAGTGGAATCCAGGATTGACATACTTCGAGGTTTTGGTGTCTCGTTCCAAGCTGAGACGGACGAAAATTGGATCGGGGTCCACGCAAGCTGGCTGGGGTCGCACAGCGATCAGGATGCGTTCCAACGAATGCGACCGTGAAGGTAGACAGCTGTGGATGAGGCAGTACGTACATGAACACATACCTGCACAGGAACCGAGTCAGCAGAATCTGCAGAGTCCATCTATCGGAAGAAAGTAGCCAGTGAGGTTTCGGCCTCTGCGCCTCGAAAGGCCTTGCAAAAGGGGCGTCGGGACAAGTACAGACACAGGTGGAACAGGTGCACACTCCCATGCGGATGCGAGAGGCGTCTTGGAGCCTCGGCCCTTCTTGGGTATGGCGTGGTTCCTGGTTAGTTTCTTTTTTTCCGGGTATGCAACTGCAGGCAGGGAGCTGTGGGCACAACTGTGAGCCACAAGAGGCCGAGATGGGCGGACATGATGTGAAGGAGGGCTTCGCCAAACGCAGAGGGCCTTAGCCCGGTCAATCAATAGCTTGTTATTCGCCGAGTGAGTGACGCGGCACACAACAGCAGTGATCACCAGCGTCGCTCTATTTGTTAGGGCAGACACCGGAAAATAGCCCCAAACATTCAGAATCGTTTTATGTAACGAAGCGCCACTGGTGATCAACGCACAACAGTGAGCCACTAGAACAGGTTTTTGGGTGCGGAGGAACGGGCCGGAGGCTGGGGGGGCGGGTGGTGGGCCCACCGCTCCTCCCAACAGCGGTACCCCCGTCGGAAATCCACCCAACGGCGGTTGTTCCAGCTACAGTCCTCGCAATGGCGGTTCCTCCCCGCGGCGGTCTGAACTATATGCTGCGGCAGTGCACCGTCTGTGGCCAAGCGTTGTTTCACATACTTGCACATTGCTAGTCTGCTCTTTTTTGCACCCTTTCTTGTGTCCCATCGACGAAACCTCTCCAATCAACCCTGTCCGGGTTTTTTTGTTGTCCAAGGTCCTTACCAGCTTTCGCGAGTACTTTGGCTATACTATGGCTTCGGTAAGAAGAAAAAAGGATCGAGTGCTCCATCACCGGTTCGGTTTGTACTAGAGAGATGTTCGGACACCTTCAATCTGGACAGGCAAGTGCTGGGAAAGAACTAAAATCACGAGAGGCTTCACTTACGCACGAAATACCACTGAACCTGAACGGAATCACAGCACTTCTGACCACACAGTTCCGCTCTAACAAACAAGTCAGTTTACTGGAGATTATCTCCCAGAAGTTTGATATAAACAGGCCATTGTTACCCACATGCGGATTTACCAGAGGTAGTTTGCTCCGATCTAGATTCTTGACAAGGGTCATGGCTTGATTCTTGACAAGGTGTGAAAACGAAAAAAAAGTGCTGGAGAGGATAGGTTCTGCTGTACCTCTGGGCATCAGTACTAGTGTTTCACTACCTTCAACAGCTGAAAAGTCAGCGAATGTGCAAGAATCCAGACAGCATGCTTGCCTGTGCAAGCTCTTGAACGAGATAATCCTGCTGTGCCGGTGTGGATTGTAACATTATTCTCACACTCCATGGTGGGTTCCAGAAGGCTTCAGAGGCCTTCCTGATGTGCAGGTTGTGCGGATTCAGTGAAAGTTCAGTGGCCTTATGCTGTGACAATCCATGCGGCATGAACAGATTTGAACAGCTAGGGAAGTCTCTTAATGCACCGAGCACTGCACGATCGCGAAGAGAACGTATGAAAACTGTGAAATTTTGTGACATGCTATCACGGTACTGCCCACAGCCGGTGCCATCGCCTGTCCTCGCGTGTCGGAAACACTACATGCCTGGACCAGAAATCCTGGTAGTGCACCGACTGCAACATGCAATCCAGATTGAAAACCAATTGCCACTATGTTCAAACATGATGCATCTGCACGGACGTGCATGTACTCCCTTGCTGCTGGCATGTTCCAGAAATCAACAGTGCGCACCCACAACGCGTTGTGGGTCTTCCGTACGTACGGAACAAACTAGATGCCGGACAATCCAACCTGGCAATGTACCTAGGTAAAAAACATAGCAAGAAGCGAAGCATGTCCAGATGGTTTCCCGCGGGCTGATATTCATATCAGTGTGCCTGCTTCCTGCACACTTACAGTGGTAGCATTCGACTACCACGAACTCCAGAGCATGACTGCTGTAGAATGGCTTTAGTATCTTTTATTGTCTCAGAGGTCAACTCTCCTACAAAACATGTCCGTCTGAGGAACCTCGGGCAGTGCTCCAAAGCGCGATTTCAAGGTGCCAAGTGAGCACAAGCGCAATTGAAAATTCAGAAACAGCTGCAGGCGCTATGATGCTCAGAATGTGCGCGTCTAGAATTTGTGGTTCACGGTGACATCCCTCGCCAACTCGTCAGCCGTCAATAACTCAAATTCGATTGAGGGGCCTCGACATCATGTCAGCGCCACATCCATCGGGATTATTCTGCATGCACTCGACGCACCGGCCAAGTCGAGCTCTGTGTGGTCATTACATCGTTTTCGCACGGCCGGCTTTGCCAGGCTGGAGCATTCTGCACAACAACAACAGCTACAAGTCGCGCGCCTGCAGGGTGTTCTAGGCAGATTATACCACCAAAATGCCGATCTAGTTGGCAGGGCTCCGGTAGGGAGCCTTCAGTCAGGGAAGCGGCGTGCGGCAATCAGCACTGTCATCGCGGGCATCCGGTATGGCGGAGGACCTTTCGCAGTATGAATATGCAGCATATCATTCCATTCTTAAAGCCTTGGCGCTTTCGCCAGCTTCTTGGGTGCGCGCTTGCACCAGTGCCGCTGCACGAGTCTGCTCAGCTTGCGAGTGTCAGTGGTTGTGCTTGAAGTACCCTGCACCCCGTGCTTATCTTTTTGTGGTACTGTTTTGATTGTGTTTGTTGCATATGTTTCTGGTGTGGACAAGCTCGAGACATTCAGTGATATGGAACTGAACGTCGGGAGCTGTATAATGGCTTACCACACCATTTGCACGCAGGAAACGGAGGAAATCCTCACGTCCCTCAGAATGGTGCTTCATATCACTGACGAAGTTCATTCGGTGCGCATCAGCTGCAGCCATAGCTCTGTTCTTGTTGCCTCTGGTTTGGTGGCTCCTTGGGGCACATAGCTCAAGGCGTAGGCACTGAATGGCCGTTCTGAGCTTCCAAACAGAATATGATCTCAAGTTTGGGAGTGCAATTGTGCAGGACTGTCGCAGCCGGGTCAGTAAAGACCCAGAAATCGTGGAGTTGCGTGAGCTCCAAAAACGACAGAGCCAGTCAATGAGGGCAGGGCTGCAGCAGCAGCAGCCTTCTCTAGCTATCGGATCGGGTCCTGGCCTTCTGTCTATGCACCCAATGGAGGGCAGCACTGGGTGCGGTTCAATCACTTGCTTCTGTACAAATTCCACAGACAGAACATCTCAAGCTGGTACTTCTTTTACAACTTCGTCATGGATTATTGTGTCTTCAGCATTGCTTCTGTCTGCTCTGTTGCTGCTGTGTACCACCTCTATTGTGACTGATATCAGGGTTGTGCAAGCAAGTGTCTGTCTGTCTGCTTTGTGTTGGTTCCATCTGATGCAGGCGTACAGTTCCTGATTTTCACACATATCTGAATAGTCTGTCATCCAAAGAGGATGTTTCACTTGAGTGTCGAGCCCTGCTGCATCCCAACTGATTGCTTTCTGGAATTTCAAGTGCAGGAACCCAAATATCTGTTGCCAACAGGAGGTTGGAGCACCTCCCAACTATTCTATCACTACACCAAAACTCTGCTCCACAATGCGACTCAGCAATGATTGAGGATTATTATCCTTCGAACTATTGCACAGACCTTTGTCAACCGTACTTCAGTTCGACATTCATTCAACCCCACACCTAGCAATACCAAACATGTGCTCTCAACGCTGGTACACATCGAACAGGCTATGAAGCAGGTTGTATGTGTATCGGTGGAGTCTGAAAAGGCTGTTAATCAGAATAGCAATGTACAAATCCGTTACAATGCGATCCAGGATCGTCCGCGCTCGAAAACCACAGCTGCTGAAAAACGTCTCTTACCTTTACCCACAAAGATATTCCTGTCACACGGAACAACGGCTACATGGATCACTTGGGGAACCTCCAGATTGTGAAATTAAACTGTGAATGCGGTCCAGGCGGCCTGCAGCAACTTGAAGCGCTGTTCAGAACACCTTGACTGGGATGGAAGCCCATCAATTAGCACCTTTACATTCCCCTGGAATTGAATGCGCAAGAACCCTTTCACCTACGCATAGCATGCATCGAAAGCTTTTCATAATACACAGGCACAGTGTAGTCCTAGCAAGACACCAAAACGCATGCCTCATTTTCGTGCCAGCGTTTGCAATTACAATCCAAGGTAACTTATCGGTCCCACTGCATTTGAACACTCCAGGCTGGTTGCAGAGTCGGCGTCCCTGGGGCGGGCCCACATGGAATGCAACCATTGATGGCCCAAAACTCGGTAGCTGGCTCTAATCCACATGCTCATTTCGCAGCTCCTCTTGCTAACGCACCGGGGCCCCGTGACACCCTCCCGCTGGCCACAGGTGCGAGCTTCACACCATGAACTATCTATGAAACATGCATGCGACATATCTAAGAAACATGCGCACGCACAATTCAGAACGTGTGTTATCACCACCACACTTTGTTGCGCAGAAAGATTGATTGATTTGCATTTTGTGTGGCATACACAACATATGGCATTTGCAGCTTACATGTATATAATTCTACGTGTTTCACCCATGCATCTGAACGGACAGAGAGGAGCGGGATGAGCGGGGGCCAACACCCCCCCCCTCATTCGTCCCACCCTTCCTGCAATCCTTCGACGATCATCCATGTGGATATCACCGGCAATGTTGCAGGTAACAGCCAGGATGGCCCTGGATCCAGCCGTGGAGCCGGCAGCCGTCTGAGTGGTGCGAATGCATGGACGCAGCCGCCGCCATCTGCACGGGGGGGCCGACATCTGCCTCTTTCAGAGATCCCGCCAGCTGGCGTGGGGTCCCAAAAAAGTGCAAAGAGCAGCGGCGGTGGCGGCGGCGGCGGCGGCCAGAAGAAAACTCTGACTGTGAGCAAAACCAGCAAGGCGAATGCTCGGTTCGCACAAGCAGTCCCTGCAAGCGTCGATATCATGACTCACGACTTGAGAGGCTATGTACTCGAGTGCGCGGCTCCATGTTCTTTTGCAACGTATTAGATGTCAATCATGTCATGCATGTGCGTCATGCAACATGCAGATTGCAAGTTGAAATGCTGCTCAGGCGTACATGGATGCATAGCTGTACTGTATATGTAAGATGATAATGGGTTAATCAATTCGTTGTTTGGTGCTTGTGGTCATCTACTGGATCATCTAGGGCTGTATACCGTGTGCGGGTATACAATGTGCTGAGATAAAGCGGGAGGAATCCCCCTCGCGCCTCCGGGGGTGGGAGGGGGATTATGATGATGCATTGAGGACTTCATGTGGCATGCAGGAGGCGTTCTGCAGAGGGTGTTGCATGGGAGCAATGCGTAGTTGTCGGCTGCCGAAAGGAGAGCTCCGGGCAGCGCCTGACAGTAGCTACAGGGTTCGGCACGGCCGTCGAGCGGTACACTGCCGACGTATTCCTTCGCAAGGGCAAGGCGGGCGTGCTGTGGCGTTTCGTGTCCCCGACGCAGCGCCGCACCGGCGACTGGGAGGCTGCGCTCGCGCGCGCTGCCGCAGCGGCCAGCGCTGGCGGCGTTGCGGCCAGCCCCGCCGCCACTGTCACTGCAAGCGGCGTAGCCACTGGCGTTGGGAGAGGTGCGGTCGCTGGGTTAGCTGGGGCGGGGGGCTCAATTGCTGGGACATTGTCCCACAGCGCAGTTAGGGGGGTTTCTACGGCGCCGATAGGGGGGAAAGGGGTTGCGAAGAAACGCAAAGCGGAAGTCGCTTCAGTGGCTGAGGTGCGTGCCCTATGTAACATTCCATCTTTAATATTCCGTAGTATCCGTGACGGTGTTCTGCCGCCTGTCGAATGAAGGTATTGCTCTGATGATAGGGAAGGCATCGAGGACATTTCTTTTCGCATCTGTTTGATGATTGAGAATAGCGTTTTGGGCTGCAGGTTCCACCGTACTCTGCGGAGCTGCGCAAGCGCACAATCGCAGCTGCGCAGGCATCCCGCAGCCCTATGCAGCTGAGAGCTATGGTGAGCACGATCCAGGACTACCGCAAAAACATCGTTGAGCAGCTCGCTAGCCTGCGCGTTCAGGATATGCTGGCCACTTGCAGTACGCTCCTTACAGACCGCTGGCATCATGTTACAGACCGGAAAGCTAAGAGAATAGGCATGCAGGCCGTGCTGGTTGCCACTGAGGCAGTTGCGAGGGGGGCGGTGAATAAACAGATTATTTCATGATACAAAGATGTCATCATGTTCGGTGCTGATTTGGTAAAGTTCTCAGCGAACAGTTGTGACCGAATGAAGGTTGTTCTGTCACGCCATGCAGGCCACAAGGATGCTCTTGCGAAGCTGCGCAGTGACCTGGACACTGTCCGCACCAAGCAGGCTGCACTGCGGAACGACCCTCCCACCAGCGGCAACCTCACCGGGGCACACACCGTGGCGACACCCTCAGGAACGCCGCAGCAACCACCCGCGCCCCCTGTAGCCACTGCTGTTCCATCAGGTCCTGCATCCGCAGACGCTAAAGCAGCTGCGCCGGCAAACACTGCTGGCGAGAAAGACAAAACAGTGCCTGCAGCTGCAGCAGATGCCAAAGTAGAACCCAGTGATGGTGCTGCTGCCCCCGCTGCTGCACCAGAGGGCGCTGCAGCCGCCGGTACTGTTGCTCCAGCTGCAGGCTCCCCTGCAGCCACGGCCGCAGCCGCGGCAGCGGCCTGCGAAGACGCATCAGCGGCTGCTGCCCCGGAAGGCAGCGGCAGGCAACATGCTGCGGAAGGGCCTGCCAAACGGCCGCCTGGTGCAGCTCCAGACACCTTGCAGACATCGGAGACTCGGTCAGCATCCGCACAACGAGCTGGCCAGAGCGACGCTGCTGAGCAGCACGCAGAGGATGCTTCGAAACCATCGCAGGACCAAACCGCTGCTGCGCATGAAGATGCGAAAGTCAACGTCTGTTACAACGAAACAGACGTCGGAGACGCAGACACGAAGATGCCAGGGGAAGACTGTGAAGTTCACGGTGATGACGAGGCAGGTGCCAAGCCAATGGATGCCGACGTGGATGATCCTCACAAGGATGACCCCGACACGGATGCTGCAAAGCAGGCGCCAGAAAAGCAGGCGTTAGGAGACCGTGCTGAGAACCAGGAGGCGATTGAGGATGCAGAAATGAAGCCACCGGTGTCAGAAACTGAGGGCACCCCTGAGGAACGCAACGTTAGCGAATGCCACCCATCGCAGACTGCAGCGGCGCCACCTGAAGCCACCAATCATGACGACAAGGCGCTGCCGCGTGAGTATCCCGTTGATGCTGCACACCTATCCAACATTGAAGCTGAACGTTCTGGGGCAGTAGGAGGTGAAGGTGTAGGTGAGCAGCCCTCGCCAGCCGTAGCTGCTGATGATGTTGAAGCCGAGATGAAGGACCCCGCTGAGGGTGACGTCGTCGCAGATACTACCCCTGTAGCCACAGCCTGCGCCGCGGGTACCAACGTCATTGCATCTGCTGAAGACACTGCTCGCAGTGCTGCCGCTGACGCTGCCGCAGCTCCAAAGGATGCCGATTCTGAGATGATGGATGTGTTAGAACCCAATCCCATGGAACCTTCCGTTGAAGCTTCTGCGGAACCTGCTGCAGACGCCGCAGAGCCCCCCGCTGTCAGCAAGAATGCCGCGTTGACAGAGGGGCAGGCCGCAGACACCTCCCAAGCACAAGCACAAGCTGAAAAGGCAACAGAAGCAGCCAAAGCCTCAACAGCAACCGCATCATCCTCACCGTCCCCGTGTGAGTCTGAGCACAGCAGTGGGGCCAACGCAGATGCGGCGGCTGCTGCCCCCGCAGGCGTCCCTGCAACGGACACTGCCACAGACCCCTCCAGCCACCAACCCGTCGCTCCCCCTGCAACAGATACCGCCGAAGCAGCCTCTGGCCATCAACCAGCCGACCCCCCCGCAGACCCCCCTGAAAAGGATGCCAGCGCGGGTCCCTCCAGCCCCCATCAGGGCGACCCCACTACTGACCCTCTTGGAAAGGAGGCATGCGTCGACCCGTCAGGCACCAATCCCTCCAGCGGCGGCAAGCATGCCGGTTCCGGCAGCCTGGTTGGCGAGGATTCACCTGTAGCCACAGGCGCTGCTGCTGGTCCCTCGTTGCAGACCACTCCTGGTGACACATGCACCCCTGTAACCACATCCACCCCAGCTGACACTGAAGCTGCTGTGTCGCCACAGGGACCTCCAGATCAGGATGCATGCATGGAGCCTGCCGAAAATTTCGAAAATGCCGAAGAGGAGGGTCCAGTAGAGGGTGCTAGTGCTCATTCTTGATTGTTGTAGTTCTGGCGCCAAAAACGCCCCGCTCATTGTTGTGTTGCTCCACCCACATTGAGCTGGGCGAACTCAGGAGCGGTGCTGTGCTGTCATTTCCGGAAGCTTCCAGCCTTCCATGCATCATCTCCCGAGATTGTTTTTTTACCACGCTCACGGAACGCGTACGCAGCATGCATGCTGGCAGGCGCTTGAGTGTGGCTTGAAGTGCACGCCTGAAGATTCGAAGTGCACTTTTTATGCCTGGAATTATGTCATTGAGAGTTTGTGCATTGGGCTTGCAAACTTCTCACGTCTGTAAAATTCTTGCGCATTTCAGCTCCTGCCAGGCCAGCTCAAAACACTGTAACTTACATCTTTGCAAATGTCCGTTTCCTTTCCTTTTGCACCGAAGCATCAGGTACAAGTTGTTCTTTCAGAAACGAAGGTGTCTTCACATCAGCAGCAGCGCAGATCAGAAGCACTGAAGGTGCACAAGCACAGGGCATCATCGATGTGTGGATGTGGTAACAAAGCGGGCAGTTCAGACAAAGTGGTAAAGCCAAAGTGGTGTATCTACTCGGTTCTGTGATCAATTTGTCCACCTGGTCTCCGTACAGATTTCGTACGGCTATGATCTTACACAGCAACACCCTGCAGCCCTATAGGCAGCGGGCTGCAAGTACTGAAATACTCTTGTTCACATTATCCATCTCCACAATTGATGGACGCTTCACACTTCCCTCCAAACCACGAACGGCCACCATAGTGCACTACTACCACCACCCATGCATATCGACCATGTACTACTACATCCCCTTCCACTGCAGGACTGCATTGAGTTTCACACCTCCTGAAGCCCCTACGCCACTCCACTGCAGTAGATGCATTCGTAGTGCTGTACGAGTATGCTGTAGCACTTGACTAGATTACATCGTATTACTGCAGTGTCGAGGCAAGTTCCTTAGACACCACAAATTCCAAACCTTCTGAGCCTCGATCTATGCACTCCTATAACCCATGATACGTAACCCCATGTACAGTTCATTCTCGACACTCGCCTAGTCGGGAAACGTGGTGCATGCATGACCACCCACAGGGACCCGATATTAACACCTGCACCAGTGAGTCTACAAAAACCCCCCGGAAACACATTGCTACACACGCTCCACGAGACGTGTGATTACGTAATGAGGGAGCCAACAACTCCAGAAGAAAGGCCCTAGAGCCCTGACAGCCAGAATTACATACACGCAATGGCCCCAAAAACAGTAGTTTGAGGCCAAGGCATATTTTCTGGTCCTATCCATGTAACCTGTGAAGGCAAGGGAGATCAAATGGCTATGGAAAGCCCCTTCAAGGATAACCCCTTGCGACCAAGGGGTTTAGAAGATGCCACAATGTCCTCGTACTTCTCTTTTGCAGTTTCTCGAGCTTTCTTGCACACCGGTTGAGCTCCAAGGTACAGATCGAACACAGCTTCGCAGAGCTTAGGGCTCTGAACTGTGGCTACTAGCGCCCCATCCGCGGTAGTGGTGAGGCTTCCACTCTTTGACCTGGAGAATATCATGTTTGTACCTTTTCGGATGCACCCTCGTCTGGTCGAACCTGCAGATACTTCGGGAGTTCACAATCTCAAGTATTCACCACACAGTCTCTGTTGTGTATGTACATCTTAAAAAGCCAGGGGTGGATCCAGGCAGTGATAAACAGAAACTGCTAACTTGCAAATAACCCTAACACTTGCGCTAGAAATTCAATGCACCATGCATCTGACAGGATGGTTCATACCATTCAAGGAACATCAATGACGCGTGACGTTGAATATGAAGTAAGGTTATGTCATTGCGCCCTTACGATAATGCGAGTAGGGAGTTCCTGCACTTTACTCTTACTAGCACCAGTAGCCACTGGATGTCGACTAGTCGCGACTCCAGGGGGTGTGTGCCCTTTTCCCGCCCCTCCAGGGGTGCTGACGCCGAAGCCGTCTTTGGGTATGGCGTGGTTCCCGATTAGCTTTTTTTCCACTCTAAAAACAGCATGAATAGTACCCAAAAAAAGCGTTTGCTATATTCCAGGGCGTCAGCTACTGGTTTATGATACATGTGTACAGAAGCAAGGACTATGGAGTATAATCCCTCGTGCCTGCGACCAAATGGGTAAAAACATAGCATTCCCGCCCCAAAAGCAGTCCATACGGAACCGAGCCCGCACCTTCTGGAAGCTTTGCTGGATTGAAATATGAGAGTAGAGTGTGAAGTGCAGCATCCTCAGCATTTCCCCCAACCATCTTGAGGCGTTTTCGGAGGATGCGGCTGTACTCACTCCTTAGCATCATCAGCGGCAGATCCCTCGCAGGCCGCACACAAAGCGACATTTCTACTTCGTTGGCTGCTGCACGAACCCGGTCAGTGATAGCCCCGCTCCGACTCGACTTTGAACCTCGGTTTCGGCGCCTTAGGGGTAACCGGGGTCTCAATCTATGACGCAATGGCCTACGTGTGCTCTCAAGCTCTGAACCTGACACTAAACCCTCGTTGTTCACAGCTGTCACGGTCTCTGCACTTTGCAAACTCAATGGGGTGCTGATTTGGTTGCCCGAGGTATTCGAAGGTTGTGATCGTGAGATCTGAAGCACTTGAGTAGATGGTGAGGACAATGAGGAGACGTTGGAAGGAGGAGATAGTGGTGCTAGGCCTGGGAGGGTTGAGGCTGGTGAGAGTGGGTTGGGTTGGCCATCAGATTTCAAACGTCGGGCTAGTGTAGGTGCCAGAGCTGTTAACTGTCGAGGGTTCGTGTACAACGCGAAATCATAGATCTTGACGCGTAGAAGGCCTCGTCCATCCCACCAGGATCCCCATTGCTTGGAGCCGATGGCTGTCAGGCTTTGCTGCACACATGCTCCGTGTCAGCAACCTCATTGGTGATTATATGTTTCTCCTGAAGTATGGCCTTAGACCAAGAGCTCACAATGCAGGATGAATGGGAAACCTACTTGATTTTCAGCAGCGGAATATCTGGCGCATTCTCTAAAAGGCGTGACTTGGGATGGGAAGCCTTGGTTCTGAGCATCCAGTGCAATTCCAACGGTGGTACTCAAGAAGGAACCGATAGCGTTTGTGAACTCTTCCAACCTGCAGAATACAACTTTGTGACCACTGCCAAGGGCCTGAATGCGCAGCGAAGTCGCATGCGCGCTGAGGAAGCAGGGCCGTTGATCACGTACAGGTCATCAATGCAGGTGGCGCACACTGGAACACTCAGTATCCCAGCTGCAGTACGTTCTTACAGAGGATGCCCTGAACAGTGTCACTAGGGAGATAATGTGTAGCCTGACACCTCGGTGATGTAACAAGTCAGACTACTCTGATAATCAACATCTGGAAACTGAGAAGTCCTCCAAGCAACGTACTGGTATATACATTCATTGGTGACGTCTTGACGTGTTAGTCGCTAGCATTGGGCTTGTATTTGCGACTCAATAGAGACGGCAGTGGCCTACACAGCAACAGAACGTACCCCTTGCTGACATCGATGAGGGGAGCACGTTCGTCATCAATGCTGACTGGAGCAACACTTGGGGTCACTTCAGCTGAAGCTGAATATGGGCGCGCCACAGCATCTCTGCGCCTGACACGCATCCGGGCACGGCCGATAGCTGATGACACAGGGCGCGTCAGAAATCGACCTATGCGCCTCAACCTAGCCTTTCGTGTTGTGGAGTCTTCTACACCGTTAGTGGACCGCATCGCTGACTATTCTGTTGCCACCGTCTTCACTGTAGCTTGAAAGCGCAACCTCTTCTCATCTACAACACCCTTAGAACCCCAAAATTTCTCGTATGGTGGGACTCTGTGGATGGAGCGCAGGGTCGAAAGGAAGGAGGCTTTAATCTTGATTGGGAGTCCTACAGCAAGCTACACGTGCTAGTAGTACCAAATCGGAACAAGGGCAACGTTGACTTGAATGAACACATATACGATGCTGCAATTGCGATGTCTGCCTTATCTCCAGTTGCAGTCTTCTGGACGCATTGTGAAAAAAAAATTGGATCCGCGGCGTGTATCGTCATGCTGACCTGGAGCTGCAAACGATGCGCACCGCAATGCTACAATAAATCAAAGCACACAATCCAGAGCTTTGTAGCCCGGTGACATACATGCCTATGCTTTTTGCGCAGTAGTGCGCAGAACAATGCACGTATTTGTCGCGCTGGGCTTCGCAGCAACGTCCACACCACCATCCGGAATCTTGAATCAGCCATGTGTGGAATGCAATCTTACATGAGACTACAAAGGAATGCAATCTTACATGAGACTATCAAACAGTGATGGTGTATCCTCATCCGTACTCTACAGCGCACCCAGGACTTGGTCTAGGGGTACAGGTACAAGCATAACAGGGACACGCGTGCACATTTCATGCAGCAGAGTTTAAATGCAAATCTACGTCCACTACGAGTAACTGACAAACGTGCTTGACCAAACATATCACTCCACTCACAGCGCATCCCAGGGCGCCCGCGAAGCACGTTCACAGCTGTTGAAGGCAGCATTGGCTGATCTGTAGAGCATGTTTTACATTTGATGCCAGTAGATCTACAAGGATCGATCTAGACCAGCGATTCCGTCACAGAATTGTCAGGTATCTCGATTTGGCGGTTGAATACATTCTTGGCTCGAGGTACAACAGGACACTGCAACTCCGCAGACAACACTGCGCATGTAAACCACCCGATGTAAACCTGCATACGTTCTGCATTCGATGCACGCCCCCTTGCTCCTCTGAATTAGCTTTGATGTCATGACACTGTTTTCACACCCACAACGAACACGTTGCCTGCAGTAACTGGTGCTGCAAGATGATAGACCACAATATCATAGAAAAGGCACCATCTATGCGAACTGCTTGGTGGTGAAACACCATTGAAATCTTTCAACTAGGCCTTCACTGCACAAGCCACACGCAGATGTATTCTACACTACAAGCGCTTTCATCCGACACTATGCTACAGCAGCGATTCAAACCAGGTTACATCTCACTCACTTCTCAACCGCCCACTGCACGTCCACAGATAGGTCCACGCAACCATCATACTACAGGTTCATCCTGAGTCTTCCCTTGATCCAGTGTGACTTGTTCCCGTCCACATGGCTTTTCAGGTATTTAACAATGCCGGAACATACAGGGAACCTGAATACAGCAACTTACAGCAGGCTTCCATTCAGTTTGTTTTTTCAGCGAAGGCATAGCACACATTTTTTCAGCGAAGGCATAGCACACATTCTCATGAGAGATTACATTGAAGGGACTGGAGAGCTTGTATGTGAAAGAAAGGCATAGCACACATTCTCATGAGAGAGTACATCGAAGGGACTGGAGTGCTTGTATGTGAAAGAAAGGCATAGCACACATTCTCATGAGAGATTACATCGACAGGACTAGAGTGCTTGTATGTGAAAGAAAGGCATAGCACACATTCTCATGAGAGATTACATGGATGGGACTGGAGAGCTTGTATGTGAAAGAAAGGCATAGCACACATTCTCATGAGAGA
>JAUMHD010028920.1:0-28842 GCA_032359135.1 Ulvella scutata
TGGCTCGTGGTCGTGGCATTGTGTTTCGTCATTACTATCGCAGTTTGGCTAAGAGTGCTGGGAAAGACTTTCTTGATTGTGCTGTTGTGCAATTCGAGTGAAGTGGTGGATGTTTTGTGTTAGTTGCTTTTTGCTATTTGGCTTCATGCCTATTTACTACCTTTCCGGTTTGTAACGCACAAAATGGACCAGAACCCAATTTCACAGGCTTTTGGGCTTCTGCAGGTACTGGCGCGAGGCATGCAGCCAAAATCAATCGTGCAATGAAGCTACCGGTACTTGGAGGGGTGTCCAAGGAAGAAGGAGTGGCGTTGGGGGCATCTGAAGGATCATCTGTTGAGTATGCAGACAGCTGTCTCGTACAGGCGACCAGAAATGCGCGTGTCAAGGGCCACTTGTCGGATAATGGTGTGATCTTTGTTGTCATTTCATGCCTTTTTATGACAAGGTTGAACGGAAATCAAACTGCAAGAACTCAAATAGAATGCAATATTCATCTATTGCATTCTATTGTATAGAATGCAATAGAATGCAATATTCATGCATCTATGATGCACCCGAAACATTCAAAAGGCATAGCAACACCGTCACGAAGTTTCATGTCATGTACTACTGCAATCTTTCGCTAAAGTTCTTTCAGCTCCAGCACAGGGGACCTCAACGCAGAGACAAAGCCAAAACTGATCATCTCCGCATGGCAGTTAAGAGTCCTCACGAACAGACAAAATGCTTCGCTCTGTGAAATCTTGCCCAGTCACAGCATTTTCGTGAATACTAAAGTGAGAAAAACATCGAATTCGTAACCATACAGACACCTTTCTAATTGGACACCACATGGTTTGCTCAGCATGGTATTTTGGCTATTTGGGTTCTTGCCTGTTCACTACCTTTCCGGTTTTTAAGAAGGTGGTTCACGTTCACAGCATGCGCTGCGCTCTCATGCGCAGAGATGACATCGAAAGGACTATAGAACTACAAATTGTCTGAGTCAGCAGTAGGAATAGTGCAGAGAGCTTGTGCGCCGTCATGCAGGGTCGTATGAACTGTGAATTGTGTGAGTCAGCAGTGGGAATAGTGCAGAGACCTTGTGCGCCCTCATGCAGGGTCGTATGTGCCAGCACCCCCAGAGAGGATGCATGCAGTGCTGGGGTGGCTACAGGATCTCATCACAGAGCGTATTGAAGCTGGCGGTCTCACAACAGCAGGCCCCATCACCTCCAACATCCATGCAACGATTTCCGATGCCATGCTTGGATACGAACACTGCAAGTGAGATCCCAGAGCTTACGTGTCTGGTTCATGTAGCGATGTCCTTCTCGGTTCTGAATCTTCTGGCTTCCGATGTTCTTCTTCTTGGTTCTTCTTCTTGGTTCATGTACCGATGTTCTCACAGGGCGGATGTAAATGTTCTGTCGATTGCTCTACAGAATGTTTCTGTCAGAAGCTGCAGCATGTAGCTTTTGTTTTGATCGTATTTTGTTGTTTTCTGGAATGCTTGACCGTCATTACTATCGCAGTTTAGCTAAGAGTGCTGGGAAAGACTTTCGTGATGGTGCTGTTGTGCCATTCGAGTGAAGTGGTGGATGTTTTGTGTTCGTCGCTTTTGGCTATTTGGGTTGATGCCTATTCACTACCTTTCCGGTTTGTAAAAGGAATGCTTGACCCAGAAATAGAGTGTTTTTTGTCTGGTGGGGCTGTGGCTTTGGCGCTTACCTTTCGAGACTCTAGAGTTTGAAGTTTCGAGTGGGGCCCTTTCAGTTCAGAAAAACATCGACAGGAGCATGTTTTTACAAACCAGAAAGGTAGGAAATAGGCATGAACCCAAACACTGAAATCAAATAACACAAAATAACCACTTCTTCACTCGAATGGCGCAACGGCACCATCACGAAAGTCTGTCCCAGTTGCAGAAGCAATCTGGTGGTGCTTAACTAGTGAGGGTGATTTGAGATATTTTCATGCCTCTTACAACACACATGATTAGCCCATAGCGTGTAGCTGAATACATGCAGAGATGTGTTGCACTTGCTCTATCCCCCGCGTCCTGTCGATGTAATTACACACATGCTTGGCATGCATCATGAAAGTTTTGAATTCACGTGGTGTGTGCAGAAAGATTGTGGACACCCCTTTCCCTTTCCCATGGGCGCAGGCACTGGGGGTCGTGTTGTTGTTTGCGATCGTCACACCGGTGGTGGTGGTGGGGCACACAACAGTGATATGGACTTCCATGTGCCTCACATGGGCTGCAGTGCAGGCACACGCTATGCTCAACGAAGTGCGCACTTCACTGTGGAGTGACATGCAACAGATCTGTTTTGTGCTTCGTTCTTTTTCGTCTTTTTTGGCCCCCAGGGCCACTATACTGCGGTTGCCCAGGCCGCCAACGCATGTTGGCGTCTGCGCATGGCCAGAACAGCCCCTCCTTTTCTTGTTTGACAGACCAATTCGCAGCTTGCACTGGAAACATAGACCAAATTCAAAGCGCACACACGGAAAAAGTTCAAGCTCAAAGTGAAGTTAATTGGGTTCCTTCGCTTTCTTTGCCGTTCAGGGTTGTGACGCTTTGTGTTACAATGCCGTTGATAATGAAGTGAACAATTTAAAGCAGTTAACAATATACAGTGCATGGCACTGACGTACTTTGTCTCCAGTGCTACAGATGTGGCGCCTCATGCATGGCACCGACTCCTGTGTTATTCAGTTCTTTCCTTTTACAAACTGGAATGGTAGTAAATAACCCCTGTCATGCCTATTCACTACCTTTCCGGTTTGCAACAAATGAAGCATTGAGTGCTGACATCTCCCATCTTTATTACATCGAAGGGACCAGAACATAAGGTGCAAAGAAAAAGGAGACAACATTCCAATATCTTTGCCTCTTCGAATGAAGTGGTGGATGTTTTGTGTTAGTTGCTTTTGGCTATTTGGGTTCATGCCTATTCACTACCTTTCCGCTTTGTAAGTCTATTTCCCTGTTGTGCCCTTTTGTAGTGCACGCCGAGGCCAAATCTCTTCCCTAGTACACTGTGACTCACATACACTATTTGTCTTCTTTCAATATAATTCTGTTCTGGAACATTTTGTCAAAAAAACTTGAGTCTACAGGTTGCGCGGGACATCGAGGACCCGTTCCACTACGACCCCAACGAGCTGCCGCTGCCGCAGATGCAGTACAAGCTCAACGAGCGGCTGCTGGCGGTGAGCCATGCGCGGCGGCCCGTGGCCTTCACCGACGTCGGCGACCTCACCGGCCCCGGCAACACCATCCTCCTGCGCGAGCAGGTGCTGTTCTGGTCGCTCCCCTCATTTCAGTTCATGTTTTTTCCTTCATGGACCCGTTTTGCGGCTGGATCACGGCTGTTCTAAGGTTCGCACAAAAGCTCCGGAAACCATCCGGGGTAACCTTTTACAAACCGGAAAGGTAGTGAATAGGCATGAACCCAAATAGCCAAAAGCAACGAACACAAAACATCCACCCGGGGTGCTCGAGCCGATTTCTACTTTTCCTGGTCCAACCGCCTGACAAAGAACGCTTTGTTTGACCTAAAGCTAACCTCTGAGCAAAGTTCCGTTTCTTAGTTTCTCGGGGCAAGGAAGGAGCCATCCTCAGGTTCCCCCCCGGGGGGCAAAATCTTGTTCGATTGTTTGTTGGTTTCGGGCCGTGTGCACCACCCCGGTTGTGCCCCCGTCTGTTCCTTTACTAAAATAAATACATAAGTTATTCGGGGACTATGCCATACTCGGTTTGAGCTTTACTAGATGCCGGTCCTGTGTTTCAGCACCTTTCTGACGCAGGGCACACCTGATCATATTCAGAAACGAAGGGGTGGCTTCTCGTCAGAGTCCACTTTGATGTTTCACATGTAACTTTGTTGGTTGAAAGAATGCAGAGGAGAAATGCGCCTCTGCCTGCTGTCTGAGAGGCACTGCAATGGCTCCTGGTAATTGCCTTGTATTTCTCAGCCTTGGATTTGAACAAGCGATGCTGTAGTAGCCAGATCGCGTCGAGTGTACAGAAAAGAATGGAAAGCTAATGATGTGTTGATGATCTAAATGATGATCTAAATGACTTTTGAATGCGCATGCCATTATGTTATACGAGTGACTAGGGTGTTTCTTTTGTCGTTGTTGCTGTTGTTGTTGTTGTTGTAGCTGTTGTTACTGTTTATGTGCGTGTTGCTGTTGTTGTTGATGATGATGATGTTGATGACAATGGTGTTTTTTTTGTTGGTGGTGTTGTTGCTGTTGCTGCGTGTGGAATGTTACTGCTTGTGCTCTTCTCCGTTCACTTCGTCTCCAGTTTCTTCAACACATCCACAGCCAAAATCAACTGTCAAACGCCACCACAGGAGCACCGCTGCAGGTCATGCGCAGCCATCATTCACCGACCTCCATTCCAAGGCACCCTGCCAGCTCCAGGAGCAAGCACCCCTGACACATTGTTCCAGCCCACTTCCACACAAACTCCAGAAACACCATCTGGAATTTTGAAGCCCGAGCTGAAACTCTCACACAGTCTGCGGCCTGGCATGGACCTCCACTGGTGCCCACATGGCCGGCAACACTGGCCAGTAACACTGTCAAAGGATGATGCACGAGTTGCTTAGTTTCCTTGTAAGGTCCTTACACGTGAGCGAGTGTCCAGAGGCTGCAAGGGTGGTTCAGAGGGCCAGAGCAGCTTTCTGGGCCTTTTCAAGGGACAGTTTTAAGGACCCTTTAACTGCGAGGCTGAAGCTTCGTTTCGAATGGAAGTTCTGGGGGTAGATTTGGGGGCTGGGATGCTGCAGCTGCTTTTCCTCCGAGGCGGATGCCCAGCCATGGAATGGAGTGGCGTGGTTCCCGATTGTTATTTTTCCCCTCTGATTTGGAGAGGGATCACCTTGATCAATCGTTGCCCAATCCACCTTCCTGCTGCGATTTTGCTGCTGCATTTGAATGTGTTGGAACATAGCTATGCATAGTCTGCTTGACATGGACACTGGTCGTCTGAGATCAGATGTACAATTGAATGACTTGTATCAAGCGCAGCATATTTTCTCTTGACTCGTATTCTGCTTCGGTTCTCTGGTTTGTTCTTCTATTGTTAGCTTAGTTTCTTTCTTTGGCCTCCATGTTCGGCCCCTGCAAAGCCTAACATGAAGACAGCACTCCATGTGGCGCCGCATAGCCCGCAGCTATGCATGCATGGCATGCAATAAATGCAGTGCCTATCACTTGTGCAGTATGTGTGCTCTACACTGCGCTGCTGAAGATGTCATTTCACTCCAGTTGTGTTCACACTTGTAATTTCAAACTGCGTGCTGGGCGATATTTGTTTACTGGTTGGAATCTCTGTGTTGTTGGCATTCCATGACCGGGTAGGTGTCTGTGTGAAAATTGAATTACATGACATATGTTAGACCTTGTGGTGCTTGCTGTGTGGTTGTTCCTTGAGTTGTTGTGTTGCTGCTTGGGTTGTCACAGATGCCCTTACGTCTTTGTGTGAATAGCTGATGCTCTTACGTCTCTGTGTGTTTGTGTTTACATCGACAGGGGTGCTGCTCACAAGCACGAAAGGTTGTAAAGTGACAGGCATGACTCAATAGAATGGCTCATGTATCAGCAAATCATCGCATGACAAAGCACAAAACGTGCACCACAATAGAGCATCTGAAACTTACGTCTTTGCAAGCTTCGTGCCTTAATACTGCGCCACTGTTGATGTCAGTTTCACAAAGCGCATAGGTCTAGGAGCATCTCCAAGAAGACAACCACGGAACGACCAAACTCACAGCTGAGGTCACCGGTATTGATGCAAACACAAACTCTATGGAACTTTCATCCAACATGGCACAGCAGATCAGCAACCAGTACAGATGATTCTGTCTGCTGCAGAGCCGATGATTGTTCCACCATCACGCATTCCCTCCTGACACTTTGCTTCACACTCTGCTGCACGAGCAGCTTTGATTTACACTGGCGTCCTGTAATCTCACATGGATTATGCTATTCCCTAAACAATGGGTTCACCGAACCATCCACGTTGCTGCCATGCATCCTCAGATCGTCTTGCAGCACGACCGAAGCCTGTTCCCATACCCCAGAAACCCTTGCCATGGACTCTACAAACTGGTTGTCAACAGCATGCTGAGCTTTGTGAAATTCTGCAGGAGACGATGGCAACGACAAGTCGTCTAATGCACTATCGATGTTCGCAAGGAAAGAATTCACATTGTTACTCGATGATGCTTCAGCCTCGTAATTTCCCCTAACAGGAACACTAGCAGCCCCCGGCTGCACTTGTGAACCACAATTTTGTGCAGTAGAGGCTGCAGTAGAGGTTGCTGCAACACCAGTGCTTCTGTGTTCTGCTACAGCAGATGAAGATTCAAGAACCTCTAGCTTGACACTCACACTGGCTCCTTCATCACCTGACGTTGCATCCACACAAGGAGCCAAGGCTACTCGTAGAAGAGCTGCTGTATCACTCCTTCTTTCAATAGAAGTTGGAACTGCCTCACGTTCAGGCACATGTGCAGCAGCAGCATCAGCCCCATCCGCATGTTCTCCAGCACGTACCCCCAACTCTGCCTCTGCTGCAGCTGCATCGAGGTCTGTGCTTCCAGCACATGCATCTGGCTCTATGACTCCCTGACTGAACACTTGCTGCCTAGTACCAGCCGCATGCCCCAGTGAACTGACATCAGCCACAACAGCTTCAGTTCGAGTGGCTGCAGACTCTAAATCAGCAGCCTTGGAACTCGATCCTGCTGCTGGATCGAACAACCGCAGCTTTACACTGGATCCACCATCAGCTTCTGATCCAGCAACAGGGTGTAGGGCCACCCTCAGGAGCCCCGATTCCCCTGGGGAAAGCTTCCTGCCTGCATCTGCTTGATCCACTGCTTGATCCACTCTCAAGGGTGCTGCTGGATCGAACAACCTCAGCTTTACACTGGATCCACCATCAGCTTCTGATCCAGTAACAGGGTGTAGGGCCACCCTCAGGAGCCCCGATTCCCCTGGGGGAAGCTTCCTGCCTGCATCTGCTTGATCCACTCTCAAGGGTGCTGCTGGATCGAACAACCGCAGCTTTACACTGGATCCACCATCAGCTTCTGATCCAGCAACAGGATGTAGGGCCACCCTCAAGAGCCCCGATTCCCCTGGGGGAAGCATCCTGCCTGCATCCACTTCACCACCATCATCCCTTAGCTGCACAACTTCAGAATCCTGCTGTCCTGGGTGCTCAGAACGAGGGAATGGAGCATGAGGAGCAGTTGCAGCTGATGCTGAAACAGATTCAGGCTCGAGAAGCTGCAGCTGAACGCTAACTGAATCATCACCTGCCTCCTCTGGTAAGGGGAAAAGAGCCACTCGCAGCAGCCCAATAGCCCCTTTGTCGTCCCCAATAGAGCCACTGTTCATATCGAGAGCAACATGCGAAGCTGTGGTGGTATGGGAGGTGCTTTCGTTGTCAAGTCGAGACATGTCAGCACCGTGCACCTGATTTGAAACTGCGGATGGGATGACAGCACTGAGGTTGCTGGATTCTGTACGTATGCCTGCCAGAACATCTTTGTGTGTGGCTTGAGATGATGAGGAGGTTGTACTGGTTGTAGTTTGTGTGAGGGCAGCTGCAGGTACGTGCAATTGAGTATGCTTCGTCAGGTCAGGTTGCTGTGGTCTGCCTGGGGTTCTTCGTCCAGGTATTGTTGCACCGATAAGAGCTGACTTGCGGTCCTTCTGCACGTGTTTTTATTCACTTAGAAAGGCTAAGCAATGATGTGGAACGTACATTTATACAGGTTTGAAGTCTGGGCAACGTTCTGTGGCCATCTGTTTGTTTTACCAACATACAAGTCCTGTAGAAAGCTTAGAAGGTGTGACATTGATAAATCGACAAGGCAGTAAATGGGCAAGAACATGGATAATATAGGATAGGAGAACACAGCAGCAGTACAAATAGCAACAAGTGACAGATTACAAGCCTGCAGTGAGACCAAGTGCCCAAGTGCGGTTGATGCTGGCCATGTGACAATCCAGTGAGACAAGATAAGCGGGTTGTGAGGAAACAGCACACATTCGGAAGTGTTTAGGGTTGGGATACTTACATGGTGCAGTCAGTGTCAGGTTTTCGTGCAGCCAGAAAACTCACATTGTGTTTATGCAACAGTTTATTTATGTGTTTCGTTCTTGCAGCATCAACCAAGAACTACAACTGGCATATGACAAACCCGATGACAATACACTGAACCAAGACGGCATGACACACAGCGCATACGCAATCAACGAACAGGGTGCAACATGCAGAAGTGCGTGGGGCAGAGCTGTTATCTAGGTACCAAGGTAGGTTTGTGCCATGATATTTCCATCCCATCATGTGTGAACTAAATGGAGGGAGGAAGGCTGAGCAAGTGGAATGCATCTGTGATGCTGACGAAGCTTCATGTTTCCTAAAGGCTCCGCAGAATGTTGAACTTCAGGAGGCACCTCAATGGCCAATACTGCTGGTAGGCACACCTGGAACCTTATACATGCCATTCTCTGGCACTTGGTGCTCACTGAAGTCACAACATCTTACGTTTTGTGTACTCGTAGTGCTTTTACTTGCAGGCTCAGTGCCATCAAGGGCAAGTTGTGGGCCGCTGTACACCTGTGAGCACGGTCGAAGCAACACCAAAGATGTTCCGCCACTACTCATTCAGCATGCACGTCATAGAGTATAGGGTATGTATGTCGCGCTAGCCTACTGCGCTAGCTAGCGGCAGGAACCACAACATGGTGAGCTCGTTCCGTGACAACTCACACATCCAATACACACATCCAGAGCTGCGGCAGCGCACCGAAGAACTTCCATTGTGCAAATTATCACGAGCACCCGGGAGCGACAGCAGAGGAGCCGCTCCGCAGGCTCCCAGGAAGTATAGCAGCAACACGCCCGCTATGCACAGTGCCACTATGACCCCTACGCTAGTCCAGTCCATCACAATGCCATACAAAGCCACAAATACTTGTCAAGTGGCCTTCCTACACACCAGAGCGCATCTCGTGTACGTATGTGTGCTGTCCAATGATTGTGCAGCCCTGCTTGACAAGGTCGTCCAAGCGGTAGAGCCCATCTATACGAATAGACAATGGATGGCTTGCATCCAGCAACAATATCTAAGAGCATGCAGTGCTGGATAATGGCAGAGGATAACACGCCTCTTTCGAAACGGCGAGCATGCAGGGTACACCATTAATGCGCGCTTCATGTAGCTAGAGGCCACACAATTACCCCGAAGTTCTGCCTAGGTATAGCATGCGTGACTTTTGCATATCGCCAGAAAACAGCAGTTGAACCCACGAGCCGTATCCGTTGGTTGGCAACCGCCACAAGCTCCCAATGCTGTCAAGCACTGGGGTGAGCAGTTGGTGCAAAAGGCCGGACAAGCAGTCGACACCTGTTACGACTCCTGTGATGAGGGAATTCTGCAGGCCACTGCCCATACCATCCGTGACTGCAGCGCTGCTTCTGTATGTTGCAGTAGCATATGGCGTTCTCAGCGATCGACTCACAATCTCCTGCTGTTCTGGGGAGGAACGATACGGGAAACTAAATCTTACACCCAAAATGCCCTCTTAGGGCCTTCAGTAGCTCTTACAGGTCTTCCAAGATGTAAGACAGGCCTATCTACCGAGAGACACTCGAAGCAGGCACCTCCGGTACGTCCAGCTCAGTCAGACGACGAGCGAACGCATACATCACATTATTTGTCTGCGGATGTTACAGCTGCCAGATCCTTCGTGTGATCGTGACGGGAACAACACCATCGCCACCCGACATGAGTCAGTGATATGAGTCAGCGACGAGCAAACGTGAGCGATATATTCCGAATCAGGAACTTCGCCATAATCACAGCTGTGCACAGGGAAACAGAATTCATGGGCGACGTCTATGTTCACGTTGCAGGGGCGTGCACAAATGTGCTTTGGCAGAAGGTCTGGTGCTGCTGCAGGGGCGCAGCTCACATCAGGTGCAGCTCAGAAATGGGCCCCTAGGGGCAACTACAATGTGAAGCCCTTCTTGGGTATGTCGTGGTTCCCGATTAGCTCATTTTTTCTAAATCAAGGGCCATGCCATACCCAGAAAGAGCGCCGAAATCATCATCTCTGGACACAGGGGCGCAACGGTGGGGGACAGCAAAGGGAGTGTGCCTGTGCGCACACGCAGCTGCATGTGGCCACAGGGGTAGAATCAACCAGTTAGTGCCAGAGAACGACGCAAAATGTTAGGTTCTGTGCTAATACCAAAAGCGCCCGTGGCCGACCCAGGAACGACGGTCGTATTCTACCACTAGGAGTGATGATGTCAATAATATAGTAGATTCGCCCAGGTTCGTAACACACAAGGGTGTGTAAAGTTACAGGCATAACTCCATACATTGGGTCATGTACCAGCAAATCATTGCATGACAACTTTGCTCGACCTCGCACAGACGACACAGGACATGCCACTACCGAAGCAACGACAGGGAATCAAGCTAGCCTCTCTACCCACATGGTGCACCAAGCCATGACACTTGAGTATAGGGACTGACTCAAGCCGGGGGGGGGGAACAGACAAGGGCACCCATCTCTGATATACGAAGACACGTGACGCGTCTTTCTCCCGGCCTGTCACACACCTGGATACCATTTTACTCTGGAATGTCCTGTGTTGTTTGTGCGAGCTCGAGCTAAGTTGTCATGTGATGATTTGCTGGTACATGAGCCATTCTATGGAGTTATGCCTGTAACTTTACATACTCTGGCACACACGACACACTATACCCAAAAGGGCTTGGCCCTCAGAACCCTCCAGTGTGTGGTTGAATGTCCCATGTCATTGGGCATCATGCCCCCTTCACAAAAGCGCATGGGCCCAGGTGCCATCCAGCCCATCACAATTGACAAGGCAAGTCCTTTACAAACCGGAAAGGTAGTGAATAGGCATGAACCAAGCAGCCAAAAGCAACGAACACAAAATAAACACCACAAGGCAAGGCCACACTTATATATACTTATATAATACTTATATACACTTATATTGTAGCGTGACTTATATACACTTATATGTACTTATTTATGAACACCTCGTCACTGCAGCAACCTTGGCCCCAGCTTGCTGTCCCTACAACGTGCTATAGCTATCAGCATTTCGAGCTGTGCTGAAGGCATCAGCCACGCTATACGACCCCCCCCCACCCCCCCCCCCACGCCCCAACCCCCCCCACCGCCCTCTCCACCTGCTCTCCTGCTGCTGTCCGTGGACAGAATTGTTTTTTCAGAAAACCTCATTTTGTTTTTCATGAATACACTACCTTCAACCCGTGGGAAAGACTTTCGTGATGGTGCTGTTGTGCCATTCGAGTGAAGTGCTGGATGTTTTGTGTTGGTTGCTTTTGGCTATTTGGGTTCACGCCTCATCACTACCTTTCCGGTTTGTAATTGCAACCTTCAACCCGCCCACCTGCTGCTCCCAGTGGATTGACAAAACTGTTTCAACGGTATGTCGCAACCTCTGCGCTCCAGGCAATCCATGCGCACACTCCTGACCTCCATTCCTGCCTCAGCTGGGCAAACTGTAGAGTTGCCAAATTCTGGATGTTTGTGAGTGACTTTTTGCGGCTACGTTCAGGCACTTGCCTAACTTTCACACTTCCTAAGGACTAAATAAATAAATAAATTATTCGAGGACTGCTTGCTTACCTGCTCACTACCTTCCCTGTTTGTAACACGGCTCCTTTGCTTCCCAGGTACCCCTCCAACATTAAGCGTGCTCCACTAGGTAGCCTCACTGTGGTACATGCAAGCTTGTTCTGAGGCTGTCCTGGATTTTTTCTTTGTCTTTTTTCGTGGGCCCTTTGATGGCAACCACAGGTCACAGGGGTGGGAATTACAGAACCCAAAGTCCATTTAACGCGTTAATTGTTCATACTGTAAATGGATGTAATTACAAACTAATTCAGCGACCTAAAATTTCAAAAATTAACGCCAAATAAATCGTTGTAAATGGCACCGTCCACCCCCATTTAACACCAACTTACCTGATGGATCATGAATGAACGCCTCTTTAATTCTTTCTTTTCTGGGGATCCCTGCTGCCTGAGTTCGGGATATCGCCCCAAAACAATGAGAAAGGTATGTGCAGTATCGATGTAAACCATGCGTGTGCCAATCTTGAATGCACAAAACGAAGAAAACCTGCGCAGATGCGATATGCACCATATTCATATGAACTTTCTGCCACATAGCCTTGCTTTTGGACAGTTGAGCAGAAAGCCAAAGAAGGAGCTCAAGACAGTTGAAGAAAAGGTAACAAAAGGTAGTACATTGTTTGTGCGTGCCAAAAGACTTTCGTGATGGTGCTGTTGTGCCATTCGAGTGAAGTGGTGGATGTGTTGTGTTCTTGCTTTCGGCAATTTGGGTTCATCCCTATTCACTACCTTTCCGGTTTGTAACGTGCATTCGTAAGTGCCAAAACCAATATCCTGGTGTAATATCTCCTACCACTGCGTCTCTTTGTAACACTCAAGGAATATAAACGGAAGACTCGAAACTATTGCATATTGCCGAGAGTTCTGTGTGCGCACGTTGAACGTGAACGGTGAACAACCATGCTGGTAGCCCTTCTCCTGCCTCCTGACTGCTGAGAAGTCACACGCAGCTTACAATTGTAATTACAGAGAGACAGTGTAATTACATTGCTACATGTGACTGTTACAATTAACTCAAAACAGTTACAAATGCAGAACTATATTTAACGCGTTGATTACACACCCTGCAAATGGTTAATTTACAGCACAATTCGGCTGTAACTGTAATTTGCAGCCCTAGTCACAGCGCACAGGGGTGGGCTGCTGACACCTCACCGGGGGCGTCGTGTGCGGCACCCGCCGCTGTTTACGACCCTATATGCCTAGCGAGAAAAGGAAAAGGGATGTGCAGATATAACCCCCAGTCCCCCATGGGCAAGCCACTGGCAGATTCTGTGCTAATACCAAAAGCGCCTGAACCAGGATCGATGGTCGTATTCTACCGCTAGGAGCGATGATGTCACTGATAAAGTAGATTCTCCCATAATCGTAACAGCCGGCAGGCTGGGATACAGCAATTGGCAGCAGGGAGTGGCCGCCACCAGACAGGGATGAAAGGGAGGCGCAGAGATGTTGAGACAGCTACAGGGAGGGGGCAAAGCCGAGAGGGCAATGCGGGGGGGGAGGAGGGGGAGGGGGGGTGGGATACCCCCTCCCTCTAATGGGATGAGGGGATGCGTGTGGGTGTGCTCCTGCTCCTTGACAGTTTACCACATCGCTGCACATGCAGCTGGCAGATGTGGAGGAGGGGGGTAGGAAGCCGGGCAGGGGCTGGGGGCGGGGCCGAAGGGAGCGGCGGCAGCAGTAGGCACGGTGCCAGCTGAGGGGGGTTGAAAGAGCGGGGAAGGAGAGGGAGGGTGAGATACCCCCCCCCTCTAGTGGGATGAGGGGATGCGTGTGGGTGTGCTCCTGCTCCTTGACTATTTACCACATCGCTGCACATGCAGCTGGCAGATGTGGAGGAGGGGGTAGGAAGCCGGGCAGGGGCCGGGGGCGGGGCCGAAGGTAGGGGCGGCGGCAGCAGGCAAGGTGCCAGCTGGCGGGGGTGGAAAGAGCGGGGAAGGAGAGGGGGGGTGGGATACCCCCTCGCTCTAGTGGGATGAGGGGATGCGTGTGGGTGTGCTTCTGCTCCTTGACTGTTTACCACATTGCTGCACATGCATGTTGCTCTTCGCTGTTTTGGTACTCTCCCATGCACTGCCTCTTCTTGTGTTCTCCGGTCCTGTCCACAGGAAAGTCGATGTCACTATTGTTTATTATCTTTCCTTGCTCTTCAATCGCCGAGTGATGCAACTTTGTTTTGAAACCCTTTTTTCAACATTATAAAGTTTGCTCTCCAGAGATAACATCGACAGGACTTTAGAAGTGTAAGGTGTGTGAGTCAGCAGTAGGAATAGTGCAGAGAGCTATACATGTCCCGACTGCATCTATAGCAGGGTGCTGAAAATTCGAATCCGTCGGACCTCCGGCCAAAAGATGGAAACTAGTTGCTTCCCGCCTCAGTAAACTTGTACTAAGAGTTGACATAATGTAGGTTGCAGCAGTGAGGTAAATGGTGCGCTGTGGGTGTCAAGACGGTGTGTCCAGTGTGTGGCAAGTCAGGTGCCCTGATCGCTTGAAATATTCAGAACAAAGAGCGCACGAGCGCCGTGTCGGGTTGGTATAGGGCAATAGAATGGTGTTGTTGAGCTCAGAGCGGCGTCTGGGAGCCATTAGTGTACACTTTTGAAAATTTCACACTCCGAAATTTTGGTCGAAGCACCTCATCTGATAATCGATTCTGATTCACCAGATGATCTGAAACACCAGAGCGTGTGAGGGGGAATAAGGTGCGCCAAAAGATCTTACATGTCTAGTCTATGTGGTCAACCTTGTGTAATAACAATAAGTTCGTCTGTAATCTTGAACTGCGCATCCATCATGACTGTCATGGTCGCGTTCGCTCTAGGTTGCACGTTGGCTGCGACCGCTCATGCATTGGCCTTGGCGGAAATGATTGGATCCGGACGGTCCCTGCTGGCAAGATATCCCTGCGCACGTCCAGAGGCGTGCTCCAAGGGCTTGTTCTCTTTGTCGATGCTAACCCAGTTCCATGGCAAATGTATATGGACACGGCTAGCTACTCCATAGTATAGGTATTTTACATAGAACCATTTGTGTGCGCGCCAAGGTTGTTGTGAGTGTTGTTGTGCTTGCAGGTTGCGCCTGGAAGAGGCTGCACATTCTTGTCAAGCTGCACAGAATGTACATCCAGCCCGTGTGTTGCAATGTTCGAAACGTACGCATGGGATGCGACCGTTGACGTTCATATGCAAATTGCGGAGAACAAGACAGAGGCGTGCTCAGGGATTGCCTCATTGGTGTCACAATTGTCATCAGGAACGAGGAAACTGCACAATATCCACAGTATGCAGGTGTACTGCTCCTCCAGGCTGTGAGAATTGTCGTAGGCTACCCGGTGGATCCAATGCTAGTGCTGCCCATTGCAGGTGCCTGCATGCCCAGATCCCGCCGCTGTGGATGCTATGGGCTCTCTCTGGACCACTGGTGCTCACATTATGGCTTCACGACGCTGGACAGTGCAACGGCTGTGCAGCACTTCGTCGCTGCAGAATGCACGATAGGACAACTAGTGCTAGGGGCATGTCTGGATGCATCGGCAAAGAAGATGCCGCCATGATGGCAGCTTACTCTAACCCTGAATGTGTTGGTGCCATGAGGGCAGGGCAGGAGTTCTGCCATACTATGCCATTCATGATCAATGAAACTTGTGTCACGGGGTTCTCTGAGCCCGAAGGTGTACCAACTGCAATAGTAAAGGCACTTTGGTCAACAGGTATGAACCTGTGTCATCCATTTCGTTCTGTACCCGTGACGCACTGTGCTCCGTGTTGTGGGAGAAAGAGTTCAGCTAATCCTTGTTTGCACTCAGAGTAATCGTGCTCTCGAATGTGCAGCCAACCAGCTGCACTCTGAGTGCCAAAAGATCACCACAGAGGTACGAGATCCGCAGATTCTGTTTGATTGTCGTTTTCCCATCAACGTCTGGTGTTTTTGAAGTTCACCTGCCTGGTGTATTGCAGGCTGAATGCCACGCTTTTGATGGATCAGACCTGCTGAAGATTCTTAATGAGACAATCACTGTCGCTGCTGCACAAGAAATACTAGCCTCTTCACAGAGCAACATCTTTGGCTTTGGAATTGCGGCCGTCATTTCATGCCTGGTGCTTTTGGTTATTTAATCAGAGGCCATGGTCAATTATATCTGGTCAAACGTATGCAGACTCAGGTCCAGGATTCTATGAACTTGGCGCTGAAAAAGTGGCAGGCTCAGGTCCTATGGAGGGCGCTGGCAAAACCTGCAGATCGGCATGTTCTGTGCTGCTAAAACGTGGTATCTGGGACACATGTCTAATCTTGTGCACGTATGTGAATGTTGCGAGGCAAGTGGTCGTGGGCTTGTCTCACCGAATGGTGTTGTCATAGATGTCTGTGAACTTATATCGTGGTCACCACAACATGACAGTTTGAAGTCAGTTTCGGACTGTTTCTTCACTTGGAAGCCCTCCTTGGGTATGTCTTGGTTCCCGGTTACCTTTTCCTTTTCTGGATCAACTTCCTTTCCACCCTTGCACCACGTATGATTTACATGACAATCTGTGCTTGTGGTAAAAAAAATTGTTTTCCATGTATGAGAAGAAACAACATGGTCCTCAGGCGCGCCAATAAACACCTCCACTGTATGAGCACAGTAGTTACATCGACAGGACGCAGAGACAGGTGCACCAAGAAGTAAGGAATGCTAATGGGCAAGAAACAACACTGTGTGAGCACAGTTGCATACAACAGCATAGCCCGTGTACTTTAATCTGATGCGCACTGCCAACAATTGCCCCCAAAGCAGGAAAAAAGCTGACGCTTGCAAGTCCCCGAAGTCCACGCTCAGGTGTATCACATAAGGCTGCACCGTTTTATTCATGATGCCGTGCAGATAATGGGTATGCTCCGGAAAAATAAGCAATAGACAGCATGTGCACTATTTCATATTAAATGCAAAATTTTGTATTTATTTATTTTTCCACTTGCACGGCGTCATGATTAAAACGGTGCAGCCTTAACCGAAATTCAAAAGCCTTCTCTTTCTCCAGTGGGATTGGAATTTCTTACCTTGCGCATGGTGAGAAAGGGACTGTAGGTGTTTTTACAACAGCTGACATGAGCGTTTTTACAACAGCTGACATGAGCGCCGAACTGTTTGCTGGATAAAAATGTTGGGGTTTGTGCTCGACATCCAGTTCAATCATAGCTGGCCATCATTCATCTATTTCTAATTGACATTTATTCGCCCTTATGATCCTGGTATTTCAACCTGGAACTTACCACTTGCCTTTAACTGTACCATCTCCTCCTCACTGAATCAAATCAGGCCACTGCTTTCCCTCCCTTTTCTCTTTCTGTTTGTGATATGTGTCCTACACCCACCAACTATGTTCTGAGTACAGCTGGTTTCTAGCTGACATCTCGGTAGGTGCTGCCATCAGTTCATCGCATTTGGGATGCGTCGCAGTCTTCATAGCTCCTTGCTTCGGATTCCAGATCAATAGCTTTTGCTTGATCTATCAGCGTGCGTCACAGCATCCAAACTTCAACGTATTAGAACTTGGTTTTGCTCTTCTGTTCTTCCCAAGAGAAGCACTCTCTATCTTCAATGCACATCACGTTTGGCCCCTGGAATCAACTATATCTAGCAGGTCGGTCCCTGGAATGCAGAGCTGTGCTGCTGTTGGAAAGCCATGGGGCGTATTTGCAGACCGGAATGGTAGTTTGTTGAAAGGCATGAACCTACTCAACCCTCTTACAAACCGGAAAGGTATTAAATAGGCATGAACCGAGCAATAGCCAGCAGCAACTTGCACAAAGCATGTGCAAAGTTACAGGCATAGCTCCATAGAATGGCACAAAATATCCACCACTTCACTCAAATGGCACGACAGCACCATCACTGTGCCTTTACAAACCGGAAAGGTAGTGAATAAGCATGAACCCAACTAGCCAAAAGCAAAGAAAGTCCTAATCAACCTATGGCTGTGCCATTCGAGTGCAGTTGTAGTTCTTTTGTGCAGATCGCTGCTGGATATTACGTTTGGTATGGCACACCTGCAGCGGTTTTGCTGGCAAGGCGCTCCCTGTTGGTTCTGGACTGTCCTCTGTCTTCAACTTGACCTGTAGCCCAGGAACGGTAGCACCGGTGGGGAATTGTCGACCCCTTTTCCTCTGCAGAGCATGTTCCTTTCAGCAGAATGCTGATCTGGAATTCTCCTAACAAGGTAGGTAGAGCGTCATACAGGACAACTAAGTAGCAGAACTACACCCTGGGATAGTCGGAAGTACTTACCCTACGTAGTCATGATTGGACCCAACAGGAACGTTACTTCGGATAGAGAGATTACATCGGCGTTACTTTGGATAGGGCTGGAAATGATTAGTTCACGCCTGTTTAAACCCAATTTAACACTGATTACATAACTTGTAACGCTTTCATCCACATTTCCAGGTTGATCTCCCCCGCGCCCTGTCGATGTAATGACGTTTCCAGGTTTAACTGTTTTGGATTCAATTGAAATATTAACAAGTTTACAATGTGTGTAAAGTTACACGCATAACTCCATAGGAATAAAAAGCAAAAAAAAAAAACTAATCGGGAACCACGCCATAGAATGGATCATGTACAAGATGATCAAGTTATCACGTGCGATCACGTGCGAGGTCGAGCTAAGTTGTCATGCGTGCACAAACGACACTGGACATGCCACTACCGAAGCAACGACAGGGAATCAAGCCAACCCCTCTACCCACATGGTGCACCAAGTGTTGACCATAGCCAGTCTACCTTAACCACTGGAAATCTGAGCTGAGGTGTCCAGTGGTTAAAGTAGACTGGCTATTATCAACATCAAGCCATGACACTTGAGTATTGTTAGGTTCTGTGCTAATACCAAAACTCCCCGATCGGTTATGATCATATTCTACCTCTAGGAGCGATGATGTCACTGATATAGTAGATTCGGCTACAATCGTAACAAGTATAGGCACTGACTCAAGCCGGGGGAACGCGCCACAAACGTCCTCTTAGCCTAAGAGAAGATAGGCAACATCCCAACGCAACCAACGCACTGCAGCAAACCCTAAATGAGGGGTTGACACAACTCCGACAGCTGACAAACCGGAAGCTGCAGCCTCAACGAATGTGGCAACGAATGTGAACCAGCGAGAAAGGACACCTTGCAAGCTTACCAGCTTGTGTGCATAATTTAGCAACCAAGATATAACTAGTAGGGAGATTCCATTGATAGGACTGTGGAACTATAAATTGTGTGAGTCAACAGTAGGAATAGTGCAGAGACGTACACATGTCCAGACTACAAGCAGGAGGATTGCATCAGGCAGAGGTACCAACACAAAGGAAACCTAGAGAGCACCACTAGGAGCTAGCAACACAGAATTGAAACTGAGAACAAATAAGCTTATCGGGAACCATGCCATACCCAAGAAGGGCTTCGGCCTCAGCACCCCCGAAGGGGTGGGACAGGGACATGCACCCCCGGGCCACACGGGACAACGAAGCCAAACACACAGGCTTAGAACGCCGCACAATGTTGCAAGTAAAGACAGGCTCGCCAACAGGGACCGCATTGTCCGCCACAACAGCACCAACAAGGAGGATACACGCGGCAATGCCGGAGTACACCTCAGCACAGACACCAGCCTCACAGGTCCGCAGGAACACAACCACATCAGGCCATAACAGCAGCCGTGCAAGCCTTCCCCCTTTAACCCCAATGTCTGGCGAAGGGGTGGAGATATAACTAGCAGGGACATAGTTATTGAATGGGGTAAGAATAATTATGTTATCGACATACTTTAAAGTATTCTTTGGGGACTGTTACATGTAACAAACCCACCGCTTTCGCTCAGATGTTATCAATAATCATACCCCTGGCATGTAGCCACCTCCCGGTTTCATGTTCCCTGGTTTCAGTGTTCAATAACCCACGCGTTTAAGGATTCTCGACTCTTGGCGTAACTGCTTCAAGTGTCATGAGGTGTAAAGTTACAGGCATAAGCCACGAAGTGTCATGAGGTAGGATCCTCTGAAGGTTTCTGGGAGCATTCTGTTCTATTTCGAATCATGCTCACCATCAGACCACGGCCTTCGGCAACAGCTCGTACAATATTACATTCGTGAGTAGAAGGTGTGTCAGGAGTAGTACATACACTGCTGTCAACAACAACACCGCTGTCATCGAGCTTCTGCTGCTTTGGCTTCCGGGTAAAGAAAGGCGCTGCCCCGCAGGCCACTAGGATGTACAATGAGATGAGGCCGCCCACGACCAGTGCCACGATGCTTCCTGCATTTGTCCACTCCATCGGTCGGTAACTCTGCATGTAGCTCTCTATTTCATTTCCCCCACGTGTAGGCACGCGATATTTGATCCTCTCTGCATCAGAGACTTCATTTCGTTCTCTCGTTCCAAGAATCTGTGCTTAAAAAATGAATTTCACGGAGTGTTTGTGTTGAGAAGGTGGCTCGCAATATATGCATCACTCGCGTGCGAACGTTCACACAGTTGTTACCTTGTATCGCTATGCACAAATGTCCCCGGCCATGTTATTCGTGTTCTTGCAGCATAAACAAGAACCTTTGAGATCCTCTTTCGGAGCTGGTGTGCTTGTATCGGAACCAGGTGAGCAAGGAACCAGAGCAGCGGCGTCGGGGACACACATATTGAATTGTCCTTTCGCCTGGCCAACAGTAATCGTCGCTATGAGCCCCTCAGGCTGGAAGAATAGCTCTGAATGTACAACTCAAATAACACGTATTAAGGAGCTTACGCGAAGAAAAATCTAGAGCTCTTACTGAGCGTAGCTGCGCAAGCAGCTATTCCCCATGAACCATGTAAACCCGCCCAGTATCATTCGAAATCAAATTGAAGCGGAATCATACACGAGTGCACTCATGGAATATAGGAACCCTGTACGTGATGGGCATGTGTGCGTAAATCACCGGGTTTACTGTATTCTAGCTTGGGTGCCCTCAAATCACAGGTTGCCATACGAACAGGCCTTGGTACCACCTGGCCGACTGGCCAGGGTGGCAACGCTTTAAATTTCGCACATTCCAGAACGCGTGCCAAAGATCTTCATGTCGCTTGGCAGGAAGCTTGCGCATCACCGCAAGGTACATTGCCCGAACGCTTGAATGTGCTCGTACTGCGAAAAGGCCGTAACATCCATGATGGGCGCGCCATGGGCGGCCATTCGGCATGTACAGAGAAGTAATTGTCAAACACAGCTTTCTCCGGGAGCTCTGAATACTATCTGGCCGAGAACATGAATGAATTTTTGACTTATGTGCCCGCCCTTGGTCGGCCAGATAGTATGCAGACTCTGGACTTGGAGGAAATCCAGAAGCAAACTACTGTTTAAGAATAGCAATCTTATTATAATTTAAGACATTTTTTTTACCAGCCGACAAGGTGCCATATAGGCAAAACTAGACCCTGCAAGAACCGAAGTAGCAAGAAGCAAGGAAGACATCACAAACTCGCCACGTCTCATACTCTGACACACCACTGATTCTCGCTAAAGCACATACATGTACAAATATCTTCACCTCGACTTGATACATAACCTGTTCGCCCATGAGTGGTGTGCAAATGCAGGGTGCGTCTCGGGAATTTCGAACCGTTTGAACTGCGCAGCGTCAATGCCAAGAAAAAGTCACCTAACGAAGCGAAAAACAGCATTACAATGTCCTACCATTGAGTATCGTGTTATAAATGTCGCATATGTGCTAAGGTGGGCTACCCAGATCAAGTGGTAGCGTTGCGCCAGAAGTCAGTGAGGCTTACTCTTTCCTGCATCGACATCTTCCTGTGGAGGAGCCAGATGACTGTGCAATTCGCACCAACTCATGGAGATGTTCAGCACACATCAATCGAGGATGCTGCCGAACCACTGTTGCCTCGTGCATCTCGCGGAGACGAGGCAGACAGGTTCGAGTCGAGCTCGAAGCATGCGACATTTCCCGGCCTGAACACGAGTGATTACAGCAGCAGTCCTTACGAACATCTTATTCGGTACATGAGGGGAATAGTTTGATGCGATTCATTCCACTATGTTTGCATTTCATGGTGTTGTAACCAGCACGTGAATGTGGACGCAGTATTGAAACAGCAATTGCAATAGCAAAATTCATTCACTGCTGATATACTTTAGAGGTTGCGGAACCAAGATTTGTTCTACACAGCTGAGCTTGCTAGATATAGTCCATACATCTAGTCAAGCCAGTGCTTACAACCACGAAGCAACATGCCCCTACAGCTTGCCGACACTATCGCTGAGAATAGATGGATTCTAACAGACACGTCAGACATATAGGCATGATGTAGCGTGCGTCTGGAGCGGTGCCGTTACCGCTGTGCCGAGGTTAATTCGTAGACTGGCACTTGATACGAACAGAACGATATGTACACCAATACGCTCTTGCTCGTGCAGTACAGCCCGTCATTCCCTTCGGATAGAAAGGGTCGCAAGTTTGTCTGGAGCTGCATGCGCGTTCCTAGCCGTTGGCTTGTGTATGAGCGTCGAGCAACTCGGAAACTTGGAGATCGTCACTGCGCAAAACCGGCACCTCGATACTTCATGGTGCGGAGCAACACCGTGCCCAACAGAGAGATGGACGGTAAACCAATCACTGAGGTTATCTGTTTTTGCGAAACGAAGACCAATTGGAACACTTTCGCTGCACCATTTCCCAGGAGAAGTCTCTGCGGGCCTCTCTGGAGCACAGGTAAGCTAACATCAAGGGGTGTATGCTCTAGTAGACAGCTGACACTTAGGCCCCTTTAGGGCCTTGCACTGTACACGCCCCCCCAGGGAAGCGGGGAAATGGGGAAGCTTTTCAAAACTGTGGCATCACTGTGGGACACCCCAAGACCTGTAATCCTGCGTTATGGGCCTCCTTTAAAATAAAGATCCGACTTCCGGTTCTGAGGGCGGAATCTGGGATGATATGCCGGTAAAGACATAGCTGGCGAGAATCACCCAGAAAAACGTGCCAGTGGCTTCTAAAGCACCTTTCAGGTCGGGTACCGGCTGTGCTCAGTAAACAGTTGAGGAATCTCATCAGAAACAACTGTCCTGGGATGGATGTCATCAAGAGCCGAGGCCGAAGCCCTGCTTGGGTATGTCGTGGTTCCCGATGAGGTATTTTTTTCAGGTCTCTATTGGCCACCCATGCTACATACCAGTCCTTCGAAACCACTTCAGCATTTTGACATATGCGTAGAAAAGCACGCCGCAGGGCCTTGTCATACGTCGAAGGTCTCAGCTCTGTGTCACAACTACGTTTCCCGCCATATTCGGTGTCATTTTCGACTATTGGGTTTGAGGGGAAGAATAGCCCATAAATATTTCGACAATAAGGTGTATTTTTTTCTGGACCAATACCGAAGAACTGCAGTCTCTTATTAGTCTGCCTGCTGTCACAGAACCTTGAAAATCTTCCTCATCTGCCCGCGCGCGTTCCCACCCGTAGAGTACAGGGTCCTGAGTGCAGACTCGACTCTAAATCACATCCGTCACATCGCATGCACGCTTCACCTTGCTTGTGGGACATATCATGGTGATATGGGTATCTGACAGAGTCATATGAAGCCTTACGTAGCAAAACACGACTGTTTGGTGGCTTTGGTGTACTGCCCAATTCGTGAGCCGTTCAGGATTGCAAAGCTGTGAATACGAGCCATAGCGTGAGTGCAGGAGGGGACTGAGAGCAGCAGTATACTAACGGAAGCCACAGCTGAGACGTCGACTGGCGATGATCCCATGTCTGCACCTCCTCACGAAGGATCCCACCCGTCAACTCCACCTGCTGAGGACAAGGGGGGGTCGAAGCCACCCAATGACGTGATATCCACCTTTTTCAGACAAAATTGGTTCTCCATCATGCTGACGCTTGCGTTGGTGGAGGTTGTGTTCAAGGAAAAGATTTCCGACTCGGGTGATGCAGAGAAAAATGCTGTAGGCGTGCTGCTGCTCGTTTGCTACTCAGCCCTATTCCTGCTGTCAGCGGATACCAGGCTGGCTGGGATTGCGAGAGTGTTGATGTACTGGATCTTACAGACGTTGACGGTGCTGGCAGGTCCAGTCGTGTTCCCGCTTCAACGCCACGACGATCACTGGTGATATGTGCTGCCAAATGTTGCATAGAACGATGCATCCGGAGTCCTAGTTTTCAATGTGTCTGGCAAACCCGATCCATGCATCCCTGCCATTCACGTCAGGGATGCGCGAATGTCTGGACATTACTCAAGCTTGTCGTTCAGACCAATCTTCAGCGATACATGGACAGAAACGCTTCAGGTGTTCAATTTCAGCCGGCGCAGAAACGTGTTTGCCGCTCTGCTACTATACGTGTACTGTATCTGAATTCGAGTTATCTGTGTCTGAATTGTACAGCTTGGGTCTGGAAAGGCACACACATGCTCTGCTCCAAACAGTGTGCCATGCATGAAACTTACGTCACATGGATTGCTTGTGTATCTTGGCAGGACAACTGCTCGTCCTGCACCGGTGGCAGCACAAAACAATCCGTGTGTTGCCCCAGTATGGGTAAAAGTGCATCTGAAAAACTGAACAAAGGCTGGCAAGGCCCGACAATAGTGTACATTACTTGGGAAAAACTGTGAAGGTGACTCACACCATGCATGCTTTAGTACTATTGATACCCGGCAGTCTTACCTCATTACAGTCCAACCAGCCTAATCGAACGCAGCCCCTAATATATATGACACTCAGAAGTGTAGAAAACACACACGGAAGCTGGTATACCATGGTACCAATTCAGAACGCAGCCCATGCATATGTGATGCATGGCCACTCGACATACCGGGACATAACACTTCAAGTCACAGCACTGCTCCCTCCTAGATCCAGAATTGAGAGGAAAAACAAGTGAAGGTGATGCACACCATGTGTGTTGACATCGACAAGATGCATTGCATCAACAAGATGAATTACTATGTATGCTTCAGTATTGCGCCACTGGAGCTGTAAGTTTCACACAATGGCTGCCAACACACGACCACAACTCCGAGGTGGCCAGCACCTCGCTTTCATTACAAGCTGAAGCTAGTGTTGAGCCTGAACCCCCCTAACTCCCCAACACAAGCGTGTACTTCATACCGACGCACGCTTACTCGGACCGAAAGGTTTTCCCATGAACTGATATGAATGCATGAAGTGGCTACAGGGGTACTGGGTGGAGGCGGAAGAAATCTATGCTCTTCACTCATGCTGCATCTTGAGCTGCTCGTTGTACACCCATGTTCCATGGAAGCCCAAAGGAACCCTCTGGGGCATTTTCACCTTAGCCACTGGTTTTGCAGCCATCGTCTTTGCATCAAACACCTGCAGTGTCACCATCTACTCGCACCTCACTCAAGCATGTGACTCACGCAGCATACTAAAGTGTGAACTTCACAGTATGCACATATTACGTAACATTACAAACGCAACCAGAAACTGCACGACGACGGGCGGCCAGATTTTTTTAAAAGTGCAAGCATGACAACAGCATGTGAAATATGACACTTACCGTACATGGCGAATACCTTCGACGTGAAGCGTGTCACACGACCTTGAGATGTTGGGGATGTCACGATTCAAAATGGCGCAAACGTCGAGGTACCCCGCGAAAATTTTCTTGTCACGCATTGCACTGACAGCAAACGTCGAAGTGTCCCGGGAAGAATGCATGTGTCACGCATCATACAGTCTTCAAATGTCGAAGTGCCCCCAGGGAGGTGAACTTTGTCACGCTTTTTATTTACAACCTGTTCTTCAGGGATGCACATCTGCTACATTTCCTCATAGAACTGCTGCTGCAGCGCATCACGTGCATGTCACACCCACCCAAAACGTCGAAGTTCACACTCAAAAAATCTGCTGTCACGCCTCGCACGCACTGAAAACGTCGAACTGGCTCGGAAAGAAATACGTTGTCACGCATCGAATCACCTGAAATGTCTATGTCGCCCCCAAAAAAACTTCCTTCACGCTCGAAGATTAGCTAAAACGTCAGAAATTTTACAAGAGTTTTCCTGTCACACGCAGCTGAACTGTCGAAGGTATTCGCCATGTACGGTAATCAGAATTATTCTATCTAACTGGAAGATACTGGTGATCACTGGTGGGGGGTCCTGGACGGACTTGGCAGCCACCTGAGCGACACCTAAGGGCACGGTAAAGAGGGGGGGGCAACACTGAGAACTGTTGACTGCTGCACACTCGGCCTGAAACTAAGACCACAATTTCGCTCAGGGGGTGCCTTTAGGTCAAAATCTTTTTTTTATCTAATCGGGAACCGCGCCATACCCAAGAAAGGGCTTCAACCTCAGCACCCCAAAAGGGTGGGACATGGACATACACCCCCTGGCCACACGGCACCACGAAGGCAAACACAGAGGCTGCAGAGAACGCCGCACAATGTTGCAAGCAAAGTCAGGGTCGCCAACAGGGACCGCATCGTCAGCCACAACAGCACCAACCAGGAGGGTATAAGCGGCAATGACGGAGTGCACCGCAGCACAGCCACCAGCCTCACAGTCCCGCAGAAACACAGACAGATCAAGAACCCAAGGGCCACGCTATGTGCTCACGGAGGGACACAATGGGACACAATATGTGGTCATGATCAGGGGCACTCTCCCACCGCACCAGGCACCACCATGCAGCGTGCTGCGCCCCACAGCAGCGTCCATCCGCACTGCATGTGCATCCGTGCCGCGTCACTATCGATGTAATTTTCACTCCATGTTCACGGCAGCTGCATGCCCAACAAAAAAACAAACTTATCGGAGACCGCGCCATACCGGTTAGTTGTTTTTGGCTATTTTGGTTCATGCCTATTTACTACCTTTCCAGTTTGTAAGTCAGCTGGAATACCTGACTTACAAACTGGAAAGGTAGTAAATAGGCATGAACCCAAATAGCCAAAAACAACTAACCGGTATGGCGCGGTCTCCGATAAGTTTGTTTTTTTGTTGGGCATGCAGCTGTTTTGGTACCCAGGAAGGGCTTCGGCTGTATACAGCTAGCTGGTGGAGCCGCAAGGTCGTCGACGTTGTTGAAGCCCCAGAGACCACCCAGTCCACCCTTGCGATGGGGGCGCAGGAAGCGTAGCACGTGATGACTGGTGATGCCCAAACCGCTGCAAATTTCCAAACTGGGGGCCCGCGGGGGAGCAGCTCCTCCAGGCGCTCCTGGAGGAGCTGTCTCCCCTGGTGGCCTGCAGGCGGCCGACAGGCCACCAATGGAGTCAAATGGCATCGACCTCTCATGGCGTGAATCATGGTTCTTTTGCGTCTGGGAAAGACTTTCGTGATGGTGCTGTTGTGCCATTCGAGTGAAGTGGTGGATGTTTTGTGTTGTTTGCTTTTGGCTATTTGGGTTCCTGCCTATTCACCACCTTTCCGGTTTGTAATTAGGTTCTTTTGCATCAGTTGCTCTGGCTATTTCGGTTCAAGCCTTTGCTTTGTACATTTTCCTTTATGGTTTGTAAAAGGAGGTGTCAATCACAGTGATCACCAGTGTCGCTGAATTTGTTAGGGCACACACCCAAAAAATAGCCCCCAAATATTGAGAATTGTTCTATGTAACTAACCGACACTGGTGATCAATGGTAAATCATGGTGCCACGAGCTGGCACCATGATTGACATAGCGGGATCTAGTACTTCAAGTCACAACACGTGCCCAGCATACTTACCAATGACTTGGTAACAGGTACTGTGACGGAGGAGGAGGAGTGTTGTGACTCGAAGTGTCGGATCCCGCTATGTCGAGTGGCAGTGCATCCCACATGCATGGGCTGCTTTTGTATTGGTACCAGCTTCCTTGTATTGCATTTCTGAGTCCCATATAAGGGGCTATGCTAGATTAGGCTGGTCGGACTGTAATGAGCTAAGTCATATCGGGGGATCACAACAAGGGGAGAGGGGATCTTGGACATGGACGCATTCTGAATCTTGGCGGATGTAAGGCAATCTGATGTTACAATTGAATTAACATTGAACATTGAATTAAAGCACACCACACGCCACTGCAGAAGAAGGCTTCGCTGCGCCGCCATCCCTGCAGAGATGCTCGCAGAGCTCTGCGACCTGGCGTCCGCATGCACGCATGCCACAATCGCACCACCATGCGGTGCACTTTCAACCACAAACATTTTAATTCTTCGGGCATCGCATAATCTCGAATTCTGAGCACGATCCTTCACCAGACGAATGCATGTCAGGCAGCATGCCCGCGCGTCGCACGGCAGCATGCAGTGTTACAACAGGTGGCTGGACAGGCATGCCTAGTACCTTCCGGGGGGGCTTCGGTCACGCCCCCCACCATAGCGCGATCCACCGCCCCCAAAGCCTCCACCACCCCCGTAGCCACCACCGCCACCACCTCCGAAGCCCCGGTCCCTGCCGCCACCACCGCCGCCGTAGCTGCCGCCACCGCCACCACCGTACCCGCCACGGCCGCCGCCTCCGAAGCCGCCGCCGCCCCCAAAGCCACCGCCTCGGCCACCGCCGCCGCCGCCGGCCCAGCGGTTGCGCCCCCGACCCCCAATAGAGTTGCGCGCCATATTGTCCAGGTCGGGCGAGATCTCCTGCTGCGCGTCACGCATGACCCCCACAAGCTCTTTCGCATACTTGCTGTCCTCCTGAGTGAACAGCGTCATCGCTTCTCCCTTGGCCCCCGCGCGGCCTGTGCGGCCGATGCGATGGATGTAGTCCTCCACCCCCTGCATGCATCTGCCATGTTCACACGCAACTCACCACATGTGCAAACAAACCCGCTCACTCCCAACCATGCACCGAAGAAAAATTCGTACCACCCTGCACGGGGTTGACATATATCGGCAAACCCCGTTTCGTAAAGAAAATGTCAAGGCCCTATGCTTGCACAGGCAGGCAGACAAGAATTCTGTAACGATCTTTTTTTTCTCGACCGCCGGCTACATGCGAGGGTCGTAGAGGCTGACGCCCAAAACTTGTCATGCGGAAATACAGAGCCGGGCATGACGCGCGTGGGGGGGGGGGGAGGGGGGAAGTAGCACAGGGCCCCTGCATGGGTGCCCCCGCAGGGGGGGGGGGGGGCCCCATTGGCTTGACAAACCGGCA
>JAUMHD010028931.1:0-28841 GCA_032359135.1 Ulvella scutata
ATCTGTAACTATTTGTGGAAAATTTCGGAAAAAGTGTGTCTCGTTTGCCATGCTGATACTTGTTGTCTGTGTGAGCCCCAGAGTATTCAGCCTTGTGCAGAAGGTCTTACTGACTCCTTCCCAGATCTTGTTCTTCCTTTTTGTTGTCCCATCTGCCACCTCTGTCTTTGTCTTAAGATTTCCTATCAAAGGGAGAGAGCCACCAGTCCTACTTTGACCTGGTACAAACTTGATTTTCTGGAAAAGATAACCCATTCACAGAGCAAAACCCATCCTCAGGGACTTCGAAGCTCTCGGCAGCTTTGTGAAATTGCTTGAACTGCTTAAAAATCTTGATCCAGCAGGGTAGAGTCCAGATCTTATAATCACCAGGACGTCTGTTCTAGGGACCTCCATCCAGCCCCAGGGTCTTTAGTAACAGGACATAAAGATATACAGGAAAGGTACCGGTACTAGTATCCCCAAGGACTCTCCACTGGGCTGCTTATTGAGCAATTGGTTATCTTTTGCTTTCGACGGATTAATGAAAGAGCAGTTGATTTTTCTTTGTAATACAATTTGGCCACAATATTCTCTAGATCAGTAGACTTGGCCTAGGGATGGCAGTCTTTCCTATAACACCATCCGTCAGCTGGATCTATTTTGTAAGAGAGAAAGAAAATGGGGAGAGATCCCTTATGTACAAGCCTTCATGTCTTGCTACCAGACTTTGCACCCCCGATCAGGTTTTCTTCCTGATCCTGCGATAGATTGGCCGCCACACCGGCGGTTTTTGTGCCCTTACCAGGCAACGACCAGCCGGTTCCTGTTGTCCAGTCAGAGGCAAGGGCAAAATCGCCGTTCTTGGCTATATCCGGGTATGACGTCGCGGGCTGCCATTCGAACAAACCGCCGCCGCGCGGATTGGCAAGCAGGTTCTCGCCCCAGTTCGCAAGAGACCATGTGCGCGGGTAGGTAATTCCGGTGGCGGCTTCCCCGTAGGGTCCAATACCATATGATACGGTTCCGTAACCGCGCCCGCCGAGCCCATCGACCAGACCGGTCTCAAGCGTTGCGATGAAATCAACGTAGCCACCGCCCGATGCGGCGCTGCCCGCCGTCGAGGCGTGCGTTATCGTGTACTTGTTTGGCGTGAGGACTTCCGTGACGGTGTAAGCCCCATCAACTGTAAGCCCACCGACGGCCGTCGCGTGTGAGAACGAAACAGTATCGTCCGCCAGGAGCCCGTGCTGGTCATGCTCAACCGTGACTATCGCCGACCCGTTCACACTGGTAAATGGATCTGTGAGCGTTCCCTCGGCCTTGTTCGGCGTGATTTCAAGGATCTCACCGCCGAGATAGGCGTAGAGCTTTACCTCGGTTCCCCAGGCAATGATTTTATTGCCGTCATTGTCCTGCCAGCTGTGCGCGTTGCGGGCATAACCTGTGAATGTATCGGTGGTGAATTTCTCCCACCCGCCCATGACTTCAGGCTTTCCGCGCCGAAACCGCATCCATTGCGCATCGACAAAGGTGGTTTCCGCGGTTAACGCCGTGTCGTCTTTAACGACGCCGGGCTTAAATTCGACCTTTTTGAGCATCCGGCCTCGCCTTGGTGTAGTCGTCATTCCTCGCGGCGCGGTTTGCGGCTCGCTCAGAAATCGACGCGTCAAATCGGTCTTGATGGGCTTTTGTTTTGGTGTTGCTGAGGGCCAGTGCCTTGAACTCGGCCCGCAGTTCATCATCCGTCTTGAGCGCGGCGGCCCGAGACGTGAGAGACGCCAGGAAGGTATCCATCAGATGTAAGGATTGCCGAGGTTGAACGGAGACGTCCCCCCCCCCAGACCGCCAAGTCCGCCAAGTCCGCCGGCGCCAGCCTGACCACCGCCAAAGGAAGCGCCCGCGGAGCCCTCATTGTAGCTTGTCTGCTGAAAGGGATTTGAGGGACGCACGCCCGAGGACGGGTTGGCCTTGAACTGGCCACCAGACGCCAGGGTGTCCGCCATGTTGCCCGGCAGCACACCGCCGGACCAGCCACCGCCCATCTGACTGTCATAAGCGCCTTGCTGCATCTGCTGGTTTTGCCGCAGGCGGTTGACGTTTGAATTATACAGGTCTGTGTCCGGTTCAGCCGGTCTGTTCGTACCGCCCGCGAATGACACTGTCCCGTTGTCGTTTGGCGTCCAACCGGCGCCGTATTCTGACTTAAATTCTCCAAATCCGCTTGGCATCAAACTCCATGATTGCGATTGATCCCCGTCGGCATAGGCCTGCATTTGCTCATTTGAGGGCAGATAACTTGCCGGATTCGCGAATTGGCTCTGAACAGACGCGAGCCGCGATTGATAGCTGTTCCAGGGGTTGAACTCTCTGTCGTGACTCGCTTGATATTCCTCCGCGGTGCGGAGAGGATCAAATTCCTTGTAGTCCCACATGTGTCCTGGTCCTGTTGATTTCCGTTGAAGGGATTCATATTCAAATCCGGCTGTACGGTTCCGGCGGGTTCAACCCTGTTGCATGAGGTACGATCATGGAATTGAGACGTGCCGGGAACCCGGCGTTTCTGTCTACAAAACCGCCTTCAAACGGCCGGAGATGCCGAGGGTTTCGAGCATAATCTGGATCTTATGGATCGCGGCCTGAACTTCAACGCGATCGCCAAGGCGTTCATTGGTTCGGATGCGTTTTCAGCAAAGTGCCAGCCCACAACCGGCGAGACCGCGTTGCCCGGTCGCCTGATCTGGAGCGGGCTTGAGAGAGATGCCTCAACCGGGGTTGAAGCTGATCTTTGGAACTACATTCTAGAGGATAATTCTCTGGGTGAAGCCGCCGCGCTGATCGCGACAAGCGCCGAGATTACCGGGTCTGATGTGACCTACGATCTGTGATTAGAAACTGGCGGCCAGCTTCTTGACGTCCTGCGATGGAGTTGGCCAGTTTTCGTCAGCTCCGATGTCCTTGGACATATCCTCTGCGAGGGGCTTCCATGCTGCCCGCATTTGCTGGATCCACTCGACGCCATCTTTGAAGACATTGGCTCGTTTGCCATTAAGAAGACCAGCTACCGCTGCCGCCGTGAGGTTCTTCTGTGCAGTGTCGTCGATTGCAGCCAGGATGCGATAACGGCATTGATTGCGCGCTTGATCGAGACGATCTTCCAAAAGGTCTTCGGCTTCGTTCGGGAACACGTGATCCCGTGGAATCGAGATGACTTCGCCGTCTCTAAGGATGTTCACATTCTTCTTCATAGTGTTTTCGCCAATCCATAGAGTTGAACTGAGCCAGTTTCGATATTTCCAGCAGTAGAAAGACTAAACTGCACCGCATTGATATCTTCGGCGACCTGCTTAACACCGGAAAAAACCAGCCAATTGGGTTGACCAGTTTGGTTTATAAACGTGGTACGCCCTTCATAACTGGTATATTCAGCTGCCCACGGTCGATAAAGTCTTATTACCCCGCTCACGCCTTCTTCATTGGCAGAGGCGCCTAATCCAATGCCTATTTTGATTCGCGCCGAAATATCAGATACTCCTGTAGCCGTTCCGCCCGGAGTCGCGTGAGTTGTTGCGGTTGTATAGCCGCTAACATCAAAAGTAACGCCAGCATCAGAGCTGGTTTTCAACCACATATCACCACCATCATGACCTGTTTGTAGGGTTAGGTTGCTAAAGTGGATTTCATAAATATCGTAAGTGCTATCAATCCCCGTGATAATTTCCACCGCCGAAACGGCAGACGAAATCGTTTGCGTTGAAAGCAGAACCATACCACCCGCCGAAAAAGCGTCGAGGGCATCTGTAACAAATTCTGTCGTCGCAAACTGTGTTGTGCTTGTAGCCGGGGTTGCCGTTGGCCCGCCGGGTGTGCCTGTAAATGTTGGGGACACTAGATTGGCGGGGGTGTAAGTAAGAATATCAGGGATAGACCCCCACGACGCAACAGCGCCGTCAGTCTTCAGAACTTTACCGGCGTTTCCTGGCTGTCCCGGAATATCGGGTGAAGTGCTGATAGCAAGGCTATCAGCATAAGCCTTTGTTGCGAAGTCCTGGTTAGCCGTTGGGTCCGCGCCATTGGTTGCTCGTTGACCGTTGAAATCGACCGCCGCCGCCGCTGCCTTGATCTGGTCAAGCGTCGGGTCCGCCGCATAACAATCTATGCCATCGCAATAAACCCATGTCTTCGTCCCTGCCCGGATCGTAGCCGCGGTATTGCCCGCTGTGTAGGTGACGTCAACCGCGCAGCCATTGACCACCATCCAAGTGTTATCGACAGACGGAACGGTGACAGCAAACCCGCCCGTGCCAGAAAGCACGTGAACCCGTTGCCGGGCCTGGTTTGTGATTCCGTTGTCATTCGACAGGGTAACAGCGGCGTTTACCGTGATCGCGACAACCCCGAAAATGGCCTCATCGACCATATCCTTGAAGTTCTCGTTTTCTTTCGTGGACCAGGTCCCGTCGAATTCACCCTTGTCGATCTTGAGGAAACGCCCGCTGGTCGTATTGCTTGACATTACATGACATTCCTTGGAATTCGTGTGATCTGGCCGAACCGGCGATTACAGTCTTCGGTTTCGAGCTGAGACAAGGCGTTCTCATAAAGGCGGCCCCATATCGCCAGGCGCGCATCGTCCCCAAGCCAGGGCGTCGCCGCGATCAAAGCCCCGTAAAGATATGCCCCCGGCTTTTTAGCCAGGAGCCAGTTCGAGGTGTTGTCGTCCGCAAGCGCTGGAATGGTTTGGTAGTAGGTCAGCTCGATTGCTGTGTTGTCCGATGGCGTAATGCGAAGGCCCGCCCCCTCAACCGCGTAGAGGCAGGCCTGGGAAGCGATCTGATACCCGTCGTAATAGTCTGTAAATTCTGTTGTCGCCTGCCTGAGCACTCGCCTTGGCGCGCTTTTCAAAACGACCTTTTGCGCTTCAAGAAAATCGCTCGGAAGCGTGGCCAGTCCGGACGCCGGCGTAATGAAAGCGCTGGTCAACATGTTCCAGGTGCGAAGCCGGCTGTTCATGTCCGATTCCGTCAATGTGATGAAATCAGGAATGTCGCTCGTCATATCGTCGCGGTTCAAATGGCTCGCGATCGACGCTTGCAATTCCGCATAGGTGCTTAAAGCCATCAAAGGTTGCCTTTAAATGTGCGCCAATGGCTGTTTTTTGAGTCGTTGAGCCACTTCCTGACGTAGGCGTCGTCGTGCTGCCGGTTGGCTTCCGCGAGCTGCTCGAAATACACATTGAGCGGGATCGAGCCGACGATTCTGCCATCGCCCCATCGTTTCCCGTCGCTGTCGTTGAAGCTCTCTGTATTCGCGTCAACAAGCGCTTGCTCGGCGAAGAATTCCTCGCGATGGATCGCCCGACCATTTCCAAGATCGAGCTCCCAAAGACTGTGACCCGTTTCAGGATCGGACTTGATCAGCACCCAATCGGCGCTGTCCAGATCAACTTGTGCGGGATTTACTGTGCCAGTCACGGTTTGCCAGCTCCCCGATACCGAGTTCGTCAACAACGCGCTTTGCCTCGCCTTCCGGCAGGTCAACCACATCATCAGCTTGAATTTTGGCGTCGAAATCCAAAGGATCGGATCCAACCGGCCAATACCCCCGGTGCATCTTGACCGAGAACATTTTTCCCTGATCCGGAACGGGCTGCTCGAGGGCCGGGTCGGCCACCTTCGCGGGACGGCCACGGCGTTTTACCGCGGGCATCTGATGAGGCAGGGTGACGGCGTCGGTTTCGTTTTCCATTTTGCGAGTGCCTTCCGCGTGTTCGCATAAAAAAGAGCGGACCCGAAAGCCCGCCCTCATGTCTTCAGTCGTGAGCGCTATCAATCGTCGCCGAGGAATGCCCCGACCACGGTAATCGTTCCCGTGGCATCGAGTGTCGACGACGCGTCGATGGTTGCCGCCGTGCCTGACCAGTTGAGAACAATGTCAGTCGCGGTTCCTGTGCCGTTCAAGACGACATTGCCATCAACGCCGGTTCCTGTACCGGTACCGCCCGCCAGGGTAATATTGACCTCGGACCCGATGTCGTCATTCGTGCCGGCCAGAGCGCCATCAGCCGCCGAAGCAATCGCGACCGAGCCCACGCCGATGTCAAAGGATGCATCACCGGCGGCGCCGGTAAGCGCGGAACCTTCGGCGAAGGCCGTATAGTCCTGACGACAGCCGAGAACCGAAACCGCCCCCTTGCGGAAGTCAAACAGTTTCAAGGCCCCATAGGAGCCCGAACCGGCGGCATCCGTGACCGGAATTTGAGCGGCCGCAAGCGTGAATGTCAGACTGAAAAACGGGTAACGCACCCAGCTTTCAGAGGACAAGGTGACAGCACCGGAAGCAGGCTGGTCCGCCTGGGTGCCAATCGAATGTGGTTTGGCGTTGAGTGTCATGGTTCAAGCCCTCCCTATGTGCTTGCGGTCATGCCGTGAAGGTCGGCAACGACCCCCTGAGCGGCTTCGTTTTTGACAACGAGGCTGTACTCGACCACGATTGCCCGCTTTTCAGCATCACCTGTGATTGCCGGTTTTTTCTGCGACCATGGGCGGTAGTTGGCGTATTTGACGTAGGCCGGATCCACCAGATACGCATTGCGCGCGATGGAAGCCCCAAGCTTGGTCATGCGACGGTTTGGCATGACGGTGATCAAGCCGAAATCCGACTGATACATATCAGCGGCGCCGATGATCTTTGCCTGGCCGCCCTTGGTCATGGTGCGCTGTGGCGCGACATTGGCGTCCGACATGATTGTCGAAAATACGGTTTTCACGTAGTTCGAGCACATCAGGGTTTTTGGCGTGCCGCCCGAGTTGAACACCGCCTGAATGTTGGCGTCCATGAGCGCTTTGGTGAACGCGCGCTGTGTGCCGTTCGTCGCCGCGTCGACAACCTTGGTGGAGGTGTTGAACCCGCCGTCAGCACCCCCGGAACCGCGAGAGGCGTTTGTCGTCAGCCAGGCAGGGAACCCGCCGAGCTTGCCGGGAGTTGCGTTGTCGCCTTCCACCGATGCCTGATTGGAAAGCAGAATGCCTTCCTGTGAGAACTTCAGCTTCATGCCCCGGCGCTTCAGATGACGCCCGATTTCCGACCGGCGGCCCGCCGCGTCATTCTTCTCCTGGGTGTTGGAGATGATGAATTCCTCGGAGCTGATCTGCGTGTAGTTGCCAACCCGCGTCGGCTGGTCAACCGCATCATAATCAAACTCGAAGCCCTGGACCTTGGCGTTGGTGACATCGCCCTCTTCCAGCTCTTCCTTGAGCCATTCAGGGTGGGTTGTTTTGCAGGACTGCTTGCCGATCATCGACATGAACGGGGTTTCAGTCGGGTAGATGTTCGAAATGGCGTTCGCGAGTTCCTCGCGGTTACCGCCATCCGCTCCGACGTCATACGACGTCAGAGTATTGGTAATAGAGGCCATGTGCTGGATTCCTTAGTCAGCGAATTGCATGAATAGTGCGTCTGCCGCGGCTTCGTTGCCGCCGTTCGCCAGCTTCACGAGTTCATTGGGGCTTCTGCCCTTGCGAGTGCTTTTGCTTGTTCGCTTGGGTTTCGCCACCGGCCTGGCCTTTTCGGCCTTGGCATCTACCTTTTTCCTGACATCGCCCTTTTGAGCCTGAGATTTCCGCCATTTGTTGGCATCCACCAGGGCCTGGATAACGCGATGGTCGTAGACGTCCGCAAGGTCCGAAGCTTCAAATCCATAGGCTTTCAGGCCGTCCGCCAATTCGGCTTGGACTTTTTGGCGGGTTTGCGCGGATTTAAGTTCGGGCATGAGCGCCAGGAGCTTTTCCTGCTCAACCGCAATCGTCGCCTGTTTCTGGTGTTCGGCCTGTTGGCTTTGCATCCGCTGATGCTGCCTGTAGCCGCCGGAAACCTGGTTCAGGTGTTGCGTTGCCTGCTCGTAAACGTTCTTTTGACGCAGATATTCGGTAGTGTCGTACTCAAGCAGCTGCGGGTCCGGCGGGCGCGGCATGAACGCTTGCGCGATCTGCATGGCATGCTGAACCTGCTGCTCGTAGACTTGTGACAGCTGGGCTGCGCGCTGGTGTGCGACAGATTCTTCCTGCCGTTTGCGCGTATAGTCAGACTGGCGAAGGTTGCCTTTTTTCAATTCCCCTAGGGTGATCTTTTCACCGCCCGGCATTTGGACGATTACAGAGTCGTCGGGGGATTGAAAAGCCGCTGTATCTTCGTCGTCGTCAGCATCATCCGCGTGATCCTCATCATCGGAATCCGCATCGGCAAAGCTCTGTTCCGCGTCATCATCTGACAACTCGGTATCGGCGCCTGCCTCCTGTGTTGGTTCGCTGTCGTCTTCGGTATCCGTTTCCGGGTCGTCGATGTCCGCGAACTGTTCAAATGCAGTATCGTCATCATCGACAGTCCAGGTTTCCTGGGTGTTGTCGTCTTTCATGACTGGTCTTTCTATGAGCCTGGACGTCATACGACGTTCAAGTTGTCCGCCTGGGCGGTTATCCCGTCACGGGATTTGTGGCGCGGTAAACCTCGATGGAATTCCGCAAATTTCTGAGGGCTCTCAACTCCGAGGTAATCCCATCCAGCCGAGCCGCTTTAAGGCGCGCCGCGAGATACCAGGGGGTTTGTTCAAGAAGCTGTGCCGCCGCGCGCTTTTCCGCTTGCTCAAGAAGCGAGAAAATCGCGTCATAGCGAATATCACGCGGCTGGTTCATTGGTCTCCCCGCCATCCAGGTCAAGAAGCTCGCGAATGCCGGTTACCGGCCTGAAGGAGAGCTGGTTTGTGCCCGAGCTGATGAACGGGTTGGATGTCTGCTGGTTTACCTGTGACTGACCACGACCGGCACGCTCCATCCATGCCCGGTAATAATCAGCCGGCGCGCGCTGTAGCATCGAACCGCGGTCCTGGCCGCTATTCCAGGCACCAAGCGCGATTTCCCGCTGCAGACCAACGCCGGTATTACCCGACTGGCCATAGTGCTCCATCGCGCCCGCGTCCGCCGGCCGGTCAAACATGCCCTGAAAGATCGATTGCACGTTGTAGGGATTGTTTGGGTTTGTGTTGCTCATGCCGCCTAGGCCGCCTAATCCGCCCGTCATTTTGCTTGCCTATCAAGGTTGGTGTCCGCCGTCTGGGAGGCGTTGATCGCTGCGTTCATCTGGTTTGCCTCACGGGTCAGCTCGGCTTCGAGAGTGATTTCCATCCGCCGCAGCTCAAATTCCTGCGAAGCTTTTTCACGGGCCAATTCAATCTCCAGCTGGTGCTTTGTCCGTGTATTCTCCAGGTCGGCCACGAGCTTCTCTTGTTTAATTCGCATTCTGGTTTCTGATTCAGCGCGCGCGACATCTGTTTTCCGCGCCAGCTCTTCTTCTTTGAGCTGGGCTGTCATTTGCGCTTCTTGCGCCTTCATCCGCAATTCGGCTTCCGCCTTCCGCGCCGCCGGATCCGGCTGTTGCCCCTGGGCTTCCTGCATTTTCTGCATTTTCCGCAAATCTTCCGGCGTCGGCAGCTTGAAATAGGCTTCCGGGTTCCGAATTCCGCTGACTTCCGCGATTTTCTGCAAGGTGCGCGCATATTGGTCGATCGAGACAATCGGGTTTTGCGGCCCCAGCTGCATCAGAATCTGTTCCTGCTTCTGGGCAACCCCGAGCAGCGTTTGCAAATCCTTGTCGCGGGAACCGGAGCCAAGCCCAACGGTAACAACCACGTCCATTTCAGCCGGCCAGTTGCGCGGATTGATCCTTGTGAAGCCATTGGCGGTCTTGACCTCCATTTCGTCGCACATGTGACGGCGCGCCAGCTTGTAGAGCATCTTGAACAGGCGCTGAACGCCGCCATACTGGGCAATGTTCTTCGCCCGGATCTCGTTGCGAGCCTGTGACGCGCTTTCCTGGATGTTCGCGGCGGTCGCGGTCTGCCGTTGCAGTGTGTCCGGGTCAAGGGCCATGGACTGGCGCGACACGCCCGTACGGCGCTCTCTCTGCTCATCGTAGTAGCTGATGACCTGGAACGCTTGCGGCCCGATGAAGGGCGTCACGCTGTAGGACATCGCGGCCCTGGTGTCGCCTGTTGTGTAAAGAACGCGGCCGGGGGCGGGATTTGCCAGGGCGTCCTTGTTTTCAATCTGCGCGCTTGCGATCTGGTCAGGATGATTGACCAGCGCGATATTGTCGTTGATGCCGCGCATCAGCAGCGTTTTCTGCTGCTGAATGTCCTCTATGTCATCCAGGATTGACCGACCATCCCAGCGGTGCGGGCGTGGATCCGGCACAAGATCCCAAAAGCAGTGATCATCGGACCATTCGTCATTTGCAAGAATGTCTTGCGAGGTGATTTGACCGATGGTGACAACCTTGCGCCATTCCGGCCAGCCGTCGCCATCGAAATCAACCCGCACATAATGCTCTATGACTTCGATTTCCTCAGAAGCCCAATCATCGGCGATGTCACCAAAAAGCGGTTCATTGTCCTCGTGGCGCTCCAGGTATTCCTCGCTGTCCTCGAAATTGCTTTCCCTGGGTGCCCGCTTGATGATTTCCTCGGCTTTGTCGTTGTCCCAATCCATCGCGACCAGGACGCCGCGTTTCTCCCGATACCTATGAGACACATAGTCTGTCGTGCGCAGTTCCTCAGCGCCCTCCTTGACAATCACTTCCTCAGGCGGTGTTCCCTCCACCTTAATGCGACCGCGAGACTTCTCCTTGCGGATCTTGATGTCATGCAGGATGACCGGCGCGACGAGGGGTTGGCCCATCTCATCGGCGACCGGCTGCCCTGTTTCGTCAAGAACGGGCTCAAGCTGGTCTGTCTGTTCCTCGGAGTGTTGCAGGATTTCAACGTTGTCCGGCTCGGTAAGCTGGTAATATTCCTGCTCGGTCAGGCCGGTGTAATCGTCAACCTCATAGACGGGTGTCTTGTCAAACCAGACCTTGCCAAGTCCGTTGCCGTACAGCAGCCCCTCAAAGATCGCGTTGTAAAGGATCTTGTAGCCGTCACAGTCGTTCAGGAACAGATAGTTCAGGTAGTCCGTTGCCTCTTTGGCGGCCTGGTTCGCAAACGGGTCGGACGTCTTGGCTTCAAACTCCGCAATCGTATCAGAGCCGGCGAACACGCGCATGAGAGACGGCAGAATCCAATTGACGACTTCAGACAGATCGCGGCTTGTGATGCTTGACCAGCCTTCTTCCGAGGGGACGTCTTTCAGCTCGCCCTTGTAATATTCCATGGCGGTTGTGCGCCGTTCCGACAACTCGGAATCCTCCGCGCCGACAGCCGCGCGCGCGTATTGCTTCAGCGCCGATGCCAGTTCAGCATCAGTCATCTGTTTTGGTTCGTCGGCCATGAATTAGATTGTCCACTTCGCCTTGGGCTGCGGAAATTCGATGAGTTCGTTTGTCGGGTCCTGGACCGATATCGCCAGATAGCGCATCGCATCGGCGGCGTGAGACGCCCAATCATGCAAAGGCCGCTCTTGAAACACCTTGCGGTTTTCGTCGTAGTGTCGCCGGTACTGACGCAAGCTCTTCAGCAGGTATGCGCATTTGCTCTTGTCGACCCACACACGGGGAAGAATGCGCCTGACCGCGTTGATGCCGTCCTCAAGGCCCCACTTGGGAACCACTGTGACCGGCAGCCCGAGACTTTCCAGCGTTTGCTTTCTTGTGCGGGCGATTTCGCCGCCGCTTAAAACCCTGACGTCGACGTCATGGGGCAAATAGTGCTTGCCATAGAGATAGCCGCGCTCTTGCAGAACCTTTGCGTAATGATCCAGCCCGAACCCGTTGGTCGCGTAAAAATCAATGATGCGGATTTCAAAGCCGTTCTTGTGGAAGAAGATGATTGACGTGTCATCTCCAACGCCAAGGTCCCAGGCGGTGTGGACTTCCATCGCCGGGTCGTACAACCCGTCAATCACCCTGCCCTCATCCTCGGCCTTTTGAATGTCCCGGCTGTAATAGGCGCCCAGAATGGCCGCATGAAACGAGCACTCGTATTCCTGTTCGTACTGCTCCGCCGTCATTTGACGTTTGGCGGATATCAATTCGTCCGCATCGATCAGATTGGTGCCCGATGCCCTGAGCAGAAGCCGAAGCCAGTCGTCATCGCCGTCCGTTCTTTCCCAGAGTTCGAAGAATTCGTTCTGACCCTTGGGCGTGCCGATAAACGCCGCCCATCCCTTACGATCGGAAAGAGCGGGGCGAATGATCTCGGAGAACACCCGAGGCGACATGTCCGCGGCTTCATCAAGCACCACACCGTCCAGATAGATCCCGCGCAGACTGTCGGGGTTGTCGGAGCCGTAGAGCCTGATTTGCGCCCCGCCTGGAAAGTCCGCCCTCAGTTCGCTTTCGTGGACCTTCGCGCCGGGTATCTTCAAGGCGTATTCCTTGAGGTAATCCCAGGCAACCGTCTTGGCTTGCTTGAGTAGCGGGGCAATGTAGGCATATCGAGGTTTCCGCAGCGTGTTCTCAAGAGCACTTTTGACAAGCCGTTGAATACAGGCAACCGTTTTGCCGGCTCGTCTGTGAGCGACAATGATTGAATATCGGCTTGTTGTGGTCAGGAATTCCCGGAACTGTTCACGCGGAAGGATTTCGACTTCAACTGTCGTTGCCGCCAAGGGTCACCTTGATGTTCACGGGGGTGTCCGCGTCACCCCGAATTGTTGTGGCCTGCACGTCCGGCATGATTTTTTTGAGCAAGCTTGTCGCCACCGATACCTGTGTTGACGACATATCCCTTTTACCTTCAGCATGTTCTATCAGGGCATCGAGAATTTCGCTGTTTTGGATCTTGAGCCGATGCGCGTCCGACATACGGAAACCATTGCGCCCTTTTTGAGCAGCCATGAGATCATCACGCAGTCCCTTGCGGGGTGTTGCGCTCCCTTTTAGTGAAACGTGGCGTCTTCTTCGTCCGCCATATCCATGAAAACCAGCGAGTTGCCGCCGTAATGGTCCGGGGTCAGCTCCGCGACCTTCTCGCCGTCAATGAAGACAATGATCAAATCGCCGCGGCGTTCATAAGACGTGCAGTCGTAGTCGTATTCCTCGTCTTCCAGGTCCGTGACGATGAGTAAGGACATGGCTGCTGGCCCTTTGTGCCTTCAGGCGATCCGCGGGGAAGGGTTTTGACGGAGATACACTTTTCGATCACGATGACACCCGAGCGCACTTTTAACGCTGGTCACAAGCCGGGGTCGTGTCTTGAAGTGCCTGGGAACGCCAATTGGAGGGTGCGGGATGTCCAGTCATCGTGACGTTTTGGAAACCTGGTTCAGGAAAGTCTGGACGGAAGAAGATGCCGGTACAATTGACCGGATGATGGTGCCGGAGGCGGCGGCGCGCGGTCTTGGCGCGCAGGCATATGTCGGGCCCGCCGAGTTCAAGGGGTTTCAAAGCGGCCTGCTCGGGCTGGTCAGGGATGTCGAAATCAAGATCGACAAGAGCATGGAAGACGGAGACTGGATTTTTTCACTCTGTTCAATCACCGCCAGGTGCAGACGCAGCGGCAAGCCACTCACCTCCACCGGCACCGTTGTGGTCAAGATTGTCGATGGCAAGCTGGTGGAAGGCTATAATCATCTCGATTTTTTCAGCCTCTACCAGGGACTGGGACTTCTGCCCGGCGGCACCTTCGAGCGGTGCCTCCGCGGCGAAGGCGTTTCATAGAGACCCCTTTACCCCTTCCGGGGGTACATTCTTATCATATGATAAGGCTTTGGTATGGTTTTAAGGGACAGCGCATGACCAATTGGACCGACAAAATACCGGAGTTCCTTAAAACGCCTGCAGAGCTCGCGCTCACGATAAGTCTCGCCAGTGGTTTACTTCTTTTTCTGACCCACATTGGCTGGGTGCCTGCCATAAAAGACACATTGTGGGAAGCGCTTGCTTGGGTGGCGTTGCTTGGCTCTGGTGCCATCGCCTTGGCAGCACCTCTCCGCTGGTTACAAAAAGCTTGGTACTTGGGTTGGGACAAATGTTGCCAGCATTCCAAAACGAAGGCTTACCGCCGACACGTCGCGCGCGAAATGCCGCTACTCTCCAAAAAAGAACGGCTAATTCTCGGTTACTTGCGCGAAAAAAAGCTAAATATGTTCACGTCAGAAACAAGTGGCGGCCATGCAGTAACTCTAGTTTCTCGTGAATTCGTACAAATGGAGATAGGCGCCAACCAACAGATCATAAATACTAGGCAATGCCCGTTTCGACTGAATCCAATCGTATGGGAATACATCAACGACAACCCTGACGAATTTCCACATGAGCCAATAATGCAGCATGGCGTCGAGGTTGCGCCCTGGATCATTCATCGAGCGTTCTGACAAGAGCACACGTCGAATTGATGCGCGCCGGTCACTCAATACGTTCCGGCGCTGTATCGGTCATACTTCTCCGATCATCATTTGCATACCATCTCACACACTTGAACTTTCGTCAAGTGTTGCTGACCTGTACATTCCGGTTTTATGATTTTTTTAAATATGACCGTTGAGGTTTTCAAATCGACATCCGCCCTGAAGGCACCGCGCAGGCTTACGGGACGGCCCCACCGGGCAGACCTCGTCCGAACCGCCTCGGGTATGCCCCCCGCGCCGCTCCTCCAAAACGCTTTGACGTCCGGCATGCCGCCGTTCCCCCTCACGCCGCCCGCTTTTTCTCGCCGATCCGGACCTTGTGAACGGCGTTCAGCGCGTATCTGAGATCGCCCAGCTGGTGCTCGGGAATTGAGCCTTGCTCAAGTGAGTTGAGCGCCCCGAACAGGTTCGCCGTGTTCCCGAGTTGTGTCTGCGTGTCCTGAACCGCGGAGCGGATTGCCTGCCACCGGGCCACCCAGGCTTTGCAGAACCGCGCGTGGGCGTCCGGGTCGCCCGTGCCCGTTGACGGCTCGCGAGGCTCTGAAGGGGCGTGCGGGTTGTCTGTCGCGCTGTAGGCGCGCAGGCGGCATTCCTGATACCAGCAGGCCGCCTCATATTGATCGCGGCTCAACCCGTCCCGGCCCTTTTGCCAGGCGTCGTACAGGAAGGCCTCCGGCGTACCGATGACCCTGGCAAGGCTTGGGGAAACGCCCGCGCGGATACGAACAGCCATTGCCGTTTCAACAATCCGCGCCTCGGCCTCTTCCCGCTCCTTGTTGCTGAACGTCTTTCGAACACCCGCGTTTTGCGTCGGGCGCCCGTCCGGCTGGCGTTTGATGCCTTCCTTCCGGTTGTGCGCCTTGCGTTTGCCTCTTGCCATCAATTACGTCCCTGTTGATCTATGCTGTTTGCTTCACTCGGCACTGACCGAGGGTTTATGCTCACTTCGAATGCCGTCAACGCGTCCGCGTCACCGCCCGACAACATGAACAGCAGTCCGTCAATCAGATCCGGCGTCCCGACCGTGAATATGATCAGCAGCACAAGGGCAATCCACCCCATGCCGGCGTTCACCTCAACGTTTGGTTTGGAGTCTTTTTCGCTCATCAGCTCTCTCTTGATAACGGCCTCACTTCCACGGAATTTCGAATGGAATTTCGTTGTCGACCGATCCCGTTCCGCCACCGCCGGGTGCGGGACCATATGCGCGCTCGTTGTGGCCTGCCCCGCCTTCACTGGAGCCATTTTCATCGATACGGCCCAATCGATACGCTCCAATCGATATGGCCCAATCGGCACGGCCCCGTCGGTACGACCCCCGGCGGCACGGCCCCCGGCGGCATGGCCGTCAAGGATCTTCAGGCTTGAGTTGAAGTCCTGAAGAACGATCTCGCTCGCGTATGTGTCCTGCTCGCTCTGATCCCGCCTCTTGCCATATATCGCGCCCCTATTGACCGTCGGTTTCCGGCACTACGAACAACTTGCGTGCATTCGGGTTTCGCGGCTCTCTTCCGCTCTCAAGGGTCCCCGGTATCCGCTTTCCGAATCGTGCCGCCTCGGCCAGAGGGGCAACACGTTCAGCCGGCGTCCCAAACGACCGACCTGACGGCCGCTTGACCGCCATTCGCGCGTTCCTTTTTTTTGTCCGCACTTGCAAATCTTCCCAGCACTCCATCACCGCCTCGACGAAATGGCGCGTTGCCTCAGCATCGACGGCGTTTCCGTAGGCGCGCAGTTTTCCCACTCGATTGGCAATCCCATGAGCCAGCGGGAATGTTCCGGGTTCAACTGGCCGCCACTTTCCATCCCGGCAGAAGAGCCAGTCAGCATCTCGCCAGAAACCGTTAGTCGCGCCGGGCTGTCCGTCGTGGTCGAGAAGGCGGCAACCCCCAGTTCGTTGTTCCACCCCTTCCGTATTGCCTCTTTCTCCGCTCCGGTTTGTGTCCGAACGTTCTTCGCTCCGTCCGCGGCGCGTGGAGTCGGCCAACCCGCAAGGCTCGCTGTCGTGGGGAGCGATTGCCCGCCGCTGTTCGCCCTGTTCGCCCTGTTCGCGATCGCATGATCCGGCCCCGCCGTTCCGTCCGATTGCCGGAGGGGTGGCCACCCTCTTTGCAACAAAGCGGAGCCTTTGCCGAATATGCGGGGCACCACTGCCCGCAGAGCAGGTATCGACAACCCCGACGGCGTAACCCATTGCTTCCAGGTCAGTTTGTACAATGTCGAACCAGCTGAGGCCGTCTTTGCTCGCAACCTGTTCTCCAAGGACGACATCAGGTTCAAGCTCGCGGATGAGATGGTGCCAGTGGGGCCATAGGTGCCGCTCGTCAGCAACCCCAATTCCTGGGCCCGCCGCGCTGAAAGGTTGGCAGGGACATGAGCCCGTCCACACGGGTCTGTCGTCGGGCCATCCGGCTTTTCTGAGTGAATGGGACCAGACGCCGATCCCGGCGAAGAAATGACACTGGCTGTATCCTTTGAGGTCGTCAGGTCGAACATCGGCAATTGAACGTTCATCCACATCACCTGGTGCTATGTGATCCGCTTCGATCAGGTTGCGAAGCCATTGAGCGGCGTAGGGGTCGATCTCGTTGTGGTAGGCGGTCATGGGTTGACCTCTCAAAACGGAATTTCATCGTCCATTGGCCCGACCGCGCCACCGCCCGCGTCAGGTGCGGGGCCGTATGTGCCGTCATTGTGGCCGCCGCTGCCTTCTGACACGCCGGAGCCGTTGCCATCGTTGCCATCATTGCGGGGGTTGCAGGCGTTGCCATCGTTGCCATCGCTGCGGGCGTCGAGAATCGTGAGGCTTGAGTTGAAGCCCTGGAGCACGATCTCCGTCGAGACTTTGTCCTGGCCGCTCTGGTCCTGCCATTCACGGCTCTGAAGCTGGCCTTCCGCATAAATTTTCGAGCCCTTCTTGAGGTAGCTTTCAGCGACTTTGCAAAGGCCCTCGTTGAAAATAACGACGCTGTGCCATTGGGTTTTTTCCCGGCGCTTGCCTGTATTGCGGTCCTTCCATGTCTGGGAAGTCGCAACGCGCAAATTGGCAATCGGCTTGCCATCCTGTGTCCGCCGGATTTCAGGGTCCGCCCCCAGGTTGCCAACCGAAATTACCTTGTTGACGCTGCCTGCCATGGTTCAGTCCTTCAGGATGCAGCCACATTCATGGCTTTGTTTGTTCCAAGAAAGGGCAGAACGTTTTCACGCGCGCCCTCGTATTTCTTGATGATGTTGTCCGGGATTTCGCAGTGAGGGTGGCCGGGCCGATAGCCCATCTGGCCATTCCACTCAGCGCCGTCGGTTTCGAAGAACCGCTTCACGTCCGCCTCGACCTTCGAGGCCGGGAACACGAAGCCACCACACGAAATCGTCGGGCCGGCGGGAGCCGATGGTCGTCCGGTGCGTGCCCGCCGATCGATACCGTACCGATCGCCTTCCAGCACCTTGACGAAGTTCTTGGGGCCGAGAAGCCAGTCGATATCGGCCTTCCACTTTCGATCGTTCTTGCCGGTCAGGAATGGCGATGAAGCAAGATGGCGAAGCGCCCTGGCGAATTCATCGACCCCGAATTCCTTGAGCCTGGCTTGCAGCGCCTTGCGTCTGCCATCGGTCAGCTTCATCGGCACTGACAGACCGACCTCTTCAGCCGTCTGGCAATAAGCCTTGAAAGCGGTCGTCACCTCGTCCCCTTCCAAAGGGGATTGAGGGGTTATTGTTTTTTTATCTTCTTCTAGTTTGTTGCGCTCCTGTTGCGTTTCCGCCGCATCAGGTGTTGCGCTTGCCCGTGGCCCATACTGATACATGTCGTAATTACAGATACTTATGCGCTTCACACCCGTTGTGGTATCTGTTGCGATATTTTGACGGGTCTCTAACGCCTTCAGGAACCTGACAACCTTCGTTTGCTCCCAGCCCCAGGCCCGGGCAAGGAACCGCACAGAGAAGGCGAGCTGCCCTCTTTCCAGCGACACGGTATAATCCCCGACCCGCTTCTCGCGGGGCTTCCAGGCCGCCATCGCAATCAACCAGATCCACGCTTCGCGCTTGGAAAAGGACTCGTTCGGGAACTGTGAATTTTCCCAAAGATCGCGGCGGATATTGATCGTTCCAGCGCTCATTCCATACCCCTTGCCGCGTCCGCGATGTGGTTTGATTTCACGTCGACATACGCCTCAAAGATGCCGGGCATCCCATCGCGCGCCTTCTCGACGTTCAGAACAATCCTGTTTGGATCGATCGGAGGAACGCCGGGATTATCCCGCGCCTCGTAATAGGCGGGCCGATAGAGAAATATAATGTTGTTGGCGTCCTGCTCGATCGAGCCGCTGTCGCGAAGGTCCGACATGATTGGCATTTTGCTGTCGCGTGCGTCCACGCTCCTGTTGAGCTGAGACAGGCCGATGACATGCACGTGCAGCCGTTTCGCGAGGGACAGCAGGCTACCGGTAATTTCCGCGACCTCATTGACCTTCTGGCCCTTGTAGTGACCTGACGGCTTGATATGGCCGATGTGATCGACAATCACGATGTCCAGGCCGCCGCCGTTGCGCGCGCGCTTCTGCTTGATGGCCCGGACCCGGCTTTCAATCTGGGAAACAGTAAGAGCCGGCGTGTCGATGATTGTCATCGGGCGGTCTTTCAGACGGTTGCCGATGACCGTGACCTTTTCAAAGTCCGCATCCGTGAGGTGCCGGGCTTCCTGAATATCCTTGTAGGCAAGCGGCATGTGGCCGCCGACTGTTTCTGAAGCGATCAGCCGCGACCAGATATCGTTGCTGGGAACCTCGAGAGAGAAATAGGCAACGCCGTAGCTTTGATTGTGGTTCGGATCCACGCGCGTCGTGCGTCTCATGGCCTCAACGCCAAAGATCGTCTTGCCCTGCCCCGGCCTGCCCCCGACAATTGTCATCTTGCCGGGCTCGTAGCCGCCTATACGGCGGTCCAGATCCTTGAGGCCGGTGGACGGGAACGGATCGATTTCACCACTCTTCACGTCCAGAATGCGCTGGAGGCAATGATTGGTGATGTCCTCGATGTCCTGCGGGGTTTCGTCGTGCCGTGTTCGGGCTGCCCGAAGGGCGGAGAGAATGCCCTCGATGTCTTCAATCAACCGGTCCGTCGGGACTTGTGACCCCGACCCTGCATTGTGTCGGATTTCGTCTGTCGCCTGGATGAGTTGACGGCGCGAATGCAGATCGATGAGAAGATCGCCGTAGTCATCCGCCGATATCCGGGAAACACCATTTGAGGCGCATTTCAACATGTACCGGACAGGGTTGTTGTCCGGATACATGGACGGTTCGACAAGCGTCTTCAGCGAGGTTGGCGAGGCAACGCGGCCCTGGGAAACAAGCTCGCGGCACAGGCGGTAGATCTCGGCGTTCGCGGGGATTGAGAAATGCTCGGGCCGCAATGTGCCGGCAACGAAGTTCAGGACGTCATTGTCCGCCAGAATGGCGCCGACAAGCTCACACTCCGCTTCAATGTTGACCGGTAGAGTGTCGATCGGCTGCAAGGGATAGACGTTGTTCATGCCCGCCTCGCGTTTTCGATATCATTTCGCGCGTCACGCAAGACAGACTGGGCCTCTTCAAGCGCCCTTTGAGCCTGCCGGAATGCCGGTGAAATCGCGGGAAGTACATCCCTGTCGTCCATCACATCAAAGACGCGCTCGCTTGTGTGGAATTCATGCCCACAAGAAGGGCAAACGCGGCGGCGCTCCACCGTTTTCTCGAAGGACCGGCTGTCGGCAACTTTGGTTTTGCCGTCACATTGCGGGCAGTTCATGCCAATTCTCCCCTCAAGGCATCCACCCAGGCGATGGATATGCGCACAAGGTGATCCGGAACGCCGGTGAACTGTCCCCGTTTCCACGAGCTGTCCGGCCGGAATGTTCGAATGGTGATCTGTCCAATCTTGATTGGCGGGACAGGCCGCACACCAGGCCTGGGGCGATGCCGTACATGTTTCATTTGCCCACCTGCATCCGCTTGATTTTGAGGATGACCGAAAGCGCTGCCTGTCCGATGGAAACCCACCGGTCCGGGGCGACGTGTTCGCGTGCCGGCGGTTCGTGCCTGCTCATTCGTCGCCCCACTTCCAGTTCTGGCCAAAACGCTTGATCAGCGGATCAAACCAACTCGTGAAAACAACCAGACAAAGAGCCGTCGGCACCAGGATGGTCACCACCACAACGAGATTTTCGATGAAGGACATCAGCCGATTTCCCTCGCCAGTTTTCGGACAATTGATTCAGCGAGATTGTCGATTGTCGCCGACTTGAACAGGAACGATCCGGGGCCGCCCACAATCTGGGCCTCGTAATACGCGGTCAGATTCTCGGCCGATTTGCCTGGCTTGACGATCGGCAGGCCGTTGAAAGCGATCTGCTCCCAGATCGGCCCTTTGGTGTGCTTGTCCCGCACCGCGCCCGGCGGATCGCCCGCGGTCGCTTCGCCATCGCTGGAAACATCGACCACGCGCGCCTGAGCGTCCAGACCGTTGCCATGGATCTCAGCAACAGCAAACGCCATCGCGCCTGAAATATTGGTCGTATCCCCGACTTGGGCGGGCGGTGCTGCTTCGATCGCCCTGGCGAATTGCTCCGCATCCTCACCGGTCGCGATGACGCGCCAGTCAACCATGATTTGCTGATCTGTGGCGAACTCCACGTATTGCACGGCGATTGCCCCACAAGCGCCCTCCGAGATCCGGTTCACAACATCGCCGTCGCGGAATGCCCGTGCATATCCCCGTCGTTGAATCCTGATCGGATCTCCCCTCATGGAATGGCTGACATCGGCCAGAAGCGTGATTTCGGTGTCAATGCACTCCGGCATCGCGCTCGCGGGGCCGATGGCGAGGATGCTCGACAAGGCAAGGGCGCGGATCACGTCTCATCCCCTAGGGCGCAGCTTTGCGGGCTGTGGGGCACGGACATGGAGAATGTCGCCAACACCCTGTGCGCGGGCCGCGTTGCCGGGACGTGATTGAACCTGGGATCTCTCTCAGGATGCTCTTTGCGGAGACGCCTCAACAACTCGTCACATGCCTGGATGTCTTTCTCTCTGCGTCGGTCTTCCTGCAAAATCATCATGCGGCATCCTCCAGTTTGGAAGTGATCGACTTCAGCCGCACCAGAACACCATCAACATCAGGTGCCCGAACACAGGTAAGTCGGTTGATAATTTGAGAGTTGTCGTCTTCAATCACCCGGTGAGAGACGAGAAGATCCTCGACCGCCTTGACATGGTTCGAAAGGTCGAACCGGCCTTTCCCGGCGCCGAAGATGATCGTCAGCGTGACCGCCCCCTTGAGCTCCGGCGGACGTTGCGTGCGAAGGCCCCACCCGGCGTCCCTCAGCCAGGCGCGATAAGCACGCGTTTTGACCCGGCCCTTGCCGACAACGTTGCGATACATCGCGTTGACGCTGGGGGGGAACGGAAGCGAGAGAATTGTCTCGATCACTCTTGCCCCCTCCCCTTGTCCATGAGCCGGGGATCTATCCGGAGAGCCGGATCGCCCCTTGCGCCGCCGCGTGGCACTGTTTTTCCGATGAAATTGCCGTCCGCCACGCAAAGGACTGTCTCAGGACAAGCCATGCGGGCACGTGGTCGCGCCAATTGATCGCGAGCTTCCTTCACGACGGGTTCTCTGGCCGGTTCGTTGGCCGCTTCGCTGGCCCATTCTCTGGCCATATCCATGTCTCTTGATGGGATCGACTTGCGTTCGCCATACCAATATGCACGGGCGGCGCGCGCTGTGACGCGGCGCTTCCGGGCCGCCCGCACGATCTGGAAAAGGCGCCGCGCAATTGGACGCACAGGCCAGCCAATGCGCTGGATCAACCTGTGCGTTTCGACCGCTTCGCTCAATTTTTCCGCCTCTTCGGTGGGGTTGGATTTTTTCATTTTCGCGGCGACCCGCTGGCTCATATTTGAAATCATGAGGTCGGTTCCTCGTAAAACGCCGCTGCTCATTCGGGCAAAGGCCGTTCGCCAAACGCACGCCGGTGCCGGCTCATTCGTTGCCTTCGCGGCCCCGTTCTGAGAACCGTGATCCGGCGGCGGAAGCAAAGCCGCCGCAGCTCTCCCGCCGCCCCTTAGGCGGCCTCGCCGCGCTCCAACACGACAGGGTCAGGATTGGTGATCCATTGAGGGGTGACGCCGACGAATTCGCAGATCGCGCCAACCCGCTCACCTTTGGGGCGCTTAAGTCCCGCGCACCAATGGCTCACGGCAACTTGCGAAACGCCGAGATGCGTCGCGACGGACTTGCGCGCGATGCCCTTGAGCGCAAGGGCTACCCGCAACCGCTGTCCGAAGACCTGCCTTGTGAGGGGTGTGTTTTCCATACAGCCAATAATGGTTATTATATTGAACCATGTCAAGTGGTGAGGGATATAGACCGTGCGAGTTAGGCAAAAATCGCTATTTTCTGAATATGAACAACGAATGGCGCGAGCAAATAAGAAGCACCCTCAAGGAGAGGAATATCTCTCTGCGCCAATTCGGCTTGAGTCTGGGAAAAAGCGAAAGCTATATGAAGGTCTTGCTGCACAATAAGACCGAGCCGGGCATCACCACGTTGATTGAAATATGCGACAAGCTGGAGATTCCGCTGTCATCTTTAATCGACGGCATCCCTGAGGACCCCGAAGTCCAGATGTTTGCCCGCGAATTCGCTGGGCTTTCCGCCAAGGACCAGGCCTTTATCAAGGATATGGTTGCCCGCCTTAAATCTGGCGCAGACAGCTCGGACTAGGCGTCGGTCCCGGCGATCGAGCGCATGAAACATTACCAGAAGATCAAAATCACTCATAAACCGCACCCTCCAACTCGCCTTAGAGTAGTAAGAGAGATGCCGCTACATCAATATGGTTTTTCGCTTACTGGTCAAATTGAGAACCCGGCCAGAGCTTGAACACGCTCGCGATGGTGTGAATGCTGCCATCGACGAATTTAGCCTGCATTATCCGCCGTTTACGAACAGCCTCTTCGCCATGGGTCCTGGTTAGATATTCAAAGGAATACCGATAGCGGCGCGGTGAGCTATCGGCAATTATTACGATATGACCAGTATCCACAAGCCGTCTGAGCATCCTGTTCACGGTCGAGCGAGAAATGGACAGGTCCTTCGTCAATTCAGCTTCCGTCGTACCTGAGCCAGGCCCTGAATTGGAGGCAATTTTCAGGATAATTACAACAGCATCATACGAGTCCAGCTTCAAAAGCGACTTGATTTCGGTGATACTACCGGCAAGAAGTCTAGCAATTTCCACTGAAATCTGTTTTTCTTCATCCGTAATATTGCTCATTCCAAAACAAATATTTTAGCCGCTCACCCACCACCACTTATCAAAATGACATGATGCAACCGCTTTTCTCACCTCAGGTTGTATTTCATTTTCGCGTTTGCGCTGATTTGCGACAAATTTAAGAGCGTATTATCACAATTGTGGTTATTTTATCTAACCTATTTATTGACATGGTTATTATATTGAACCATTATGTTCCCAGCAACACGGGAACACGGCATGATCGACCTCAACACGGACCGCTCTTTCTTCACCGTCGTCAGCCAGCTTGAAAGCGGCACGGTCGTACAGCTGGAAATGGACATCGAATGGGACCGCGCGGCTGTTGAGACCATGGCCCTTGATGGCCAGTTCGACACGGTGCGCGCACTCATTGAGCACAACCCGGTCGAGGGCTGGTCCCGTGACATTACCGCCGAGGTATTCCAGGGCCCCGATGCGGATCAAGATGGCGATTGGCGCGCGGACGACGGCGGCGAAGGCGACGATCCCGCCGACTACAGCTCTGAGCGCATTGACGCGCGGCGGGCCGGTGTGACGTGCCGGAGGGCCGCGTGATGGCCAGGCTCCGCGAGACAAGAACCTGGAAAGGCACCAGCCCGGAGGGCCTTGAATACGAGATCGATTTCTGGGGCGAAGGTGACATGTGCGATGGCCACGGAATGTGGAATTACTACGTTCACCTGAACGAGGGCCAGTTCGCACCGGATATCTGGAACCGGATTTGGCTTGAGCCGTCGACCTTCCATGACCGCGCCGATGGGCGCAAGGATCCAGCTTATGACTATCTCGATTGCCCGCTGTCAAAGGCGCGTTGGCACGGCGGGATCACCTTTTACGAAAAGAAGGCCCGCGTTGATACCGACCATGCCGGCATAAAGGCGGGGTGCGACTACGGACATGCGTGGGATCGCGACGCCGGGTACGGCTATGACCCGCGGAGCGTTCAACACGATGCGCTTCAAACCTGCCGGGATCTGGCGCGTATCTTGAAACCACTCGCACGATGCACCTACAGCGGCGCTTATTTTGACCCGGCCCTCGACATGTCGAAAGCCACCCCCGGATGGAAAGCGGGCCCGCTCTCGCCGGCGGGCCTGGGCATGATTTCGATGTGGTCCCGGAAGAACAGGGAACGCCGGGAGAAAGCGGCATGACCCATCGTTCCATCGTCCCAACGTCCCAACGTCCCATCGTCCCGGCGTTCCATCGTTCCGGCCTCCTCCGGTCACGGCCTGAAAGCATGACCTCCGCCCCTTTGCTTTCCTCCCGCCCGCGCTGCCGCGGTTCTGATCGTAGCGCTGTTTCCAGCCGTGATGCTGAGCACGTTCTGAAACCCAACCGACAAGGGCCCGAACCATGGATGCAACACCGATCTATATCCGCGTTGAAACGATGGCGGCGAATTGCCCACCCACCGATGCGGTGAAGCACCTCTGCAGGCTGGCTGACCGTATCGGGATCTGGGTCAAATCAGAGATCGACGGCATTGAGGTTTTTGTCGCTCCAGGAACGAACGAGCACCTTATGTCGGAACACTTCGAAGAGGCTGTCCGGCGCAAGGCATGCTTCGTTTCAACCAACGTACTCCCGGCGGGTTCGGGGCCTGACTCTTGACACCCCTTGGCGGCGATCTCCTCCCCGTCGCCAGACACCCCCGGCTGGTGATCCTCCTCCCCACCGGCCGGGGGCCATTCATGAAAGCCATCAGATGAACACACCCGACAGCATGGCGGCAGGTCCGCTCAGAGCATTTATCGAGCGGATCGAGCAGCTTGAAGAAGAAAAGCAGGTTCTCGCCGATGACATCCGGGACGTTTACGCCGAGGCCAGGGGCAACGGATACGACGTGAGGATCCTGCGCAAAGTGGTTTCCTTTCGCAAAAAAGAACCACACGAACGCGAGGAGGAAGAGGCCGTTCTCGACCTCTATCTGCATGCTCTCAGCGTGGCACCGGACACCTGACGGCTGGCCCTGACCCGTGGCGGCTGGCCCCGGACGCTTGGCCCCAGGTCCCTGACCCTGACCCAGACCCTGACCCGTGGCGGCACCTTCCTCCCCGCCGCTGGTCGAGGCACCTTCACAAAGGATCATGAAATGGAACTCACCGCGGAAAACGTGAACAGTGTCGCGATCTACTGCCTGTTCGCCGACGACGAGTTGTCACCGGAGCAGGACCCGCCCGACAACGCCGTGATTGTTGACGGCATCGTCGGCCAATACGGGTTCCATGCCGAACGTCTTGACGAGCGCAAAAGCGAGATCGCATCGCTTCTGGACGGCCTGTCCGACGACTTCAAGACAAAGGGCGGCGGCGGGACGAGCTTCCTGAACGCGGGCGAAACCAGGGACCGCGAGCACTGGGGTGAGCATCCGGCAATGGGAATGCTGATGGCACTCGGGATGGCAAGCAAGCTTTGCCGCTACAGCGTTCCAAAGGACATGTGGCCCCTGCTCCCCGGTGGCATGCCCTACATCACGATCGACAGTGAGGCGCTGGAAAAAGCGGCCTGATCCGGCGCGCGGCGGCTGTCCCCGCAGCGCCGCCACCTTCCCCGGCGCGTGACCTCCCTTCATTGATCGCGGACAAATTCACAAAGGCCACACCATGATCGAGCACGAATATTTCAAAGTGAACGGCTCCAGAACGGGGTCGATTGGGATCACATTCGGCGCGCCCGCCACGCAACGCTCTGATGGTTCCAAAAGCATGACGATGCGTCTTGAAACGTTGACCGTTTGCGAAACCGTGAACCAGCCAGAACATTTTGCAGGGCTTGTGGCGACTGTCTTGAACGAGAACGTCGGGCGCTTCCTAGACGAGAAATAGTCCCTGCCCGTGGCGGCTGTACCGACTTCTCCACCACCTTCCCCGCCCCCTCTAAGGGGGACGGAAAGCAGTTTCCAGAACGCACCTTTGGCGGGGGCGGGACGGAAGAGAAGGACACCAAGCCCTGCATCAAGAGGAAACGCCACAGACCCAAGCGGCGCAATTTGCCGGGGCAGATAAGCACGACGATGCAGTGCCAACACGGGGGTTGATATGTGAACTGAAGAGGCAATCGGGCGGCTCTGGACAGCCGCCCGCCCACCAAACCGATCGCGGTCGGTTTCGTAGGCGAAAGCATAGGAGACCTGATGGGCAACTTCATGGACAACGAACGGCGCAAGGCCCTTGAGGGTCTTGCCTCCCGCAATCGACACGCCGCGATGATCCTGGACCGGGACGTGGTCGTCGTTGACGCTGAGGTTCGCCCTCTTGAGGAGGTCGGCCGGAAAAGGACCGCCAACCGCCAGAAACAAAAGGCAAACGCGATGCGCCGCAAGAGCCGCGCGCTGAGGCGGTCGGCGGATGCCATCGACAAAAAACTGGATCTCGCGGCGCTCGCGCAGGCCCCGGCAGCAAAATGCAGCCGAGTGAAGGACCGGAAATGAGCGAACAACAGGCCCTTCAACACCAGGCCCTTCAACACCAGACACAGGATACCTGTGTCACCGCACCGGTTGTGGGCGGCGCGCATCAACGAGGCCCGGGCGTTGAAACGGGAAACCGACCACCGCCCGGCCGCGCTTCATCGGACCGCCGCGTGACCCGCCTCCTGGAGACCCTTGCCCCGTGCAAGACCAGAGCGGACCTTGCCAGAGCCTATCGGGTGACCAGGGCCATTGCCCGCACCTTCGAGGGTGGCGACTGGAGGGCGGCTGTCGGGGCTTTCAAGCAACGTGCTAAAGAACTTGGACTGCCATGGAGGGGAATTTGACACCGGATGACTTTCAAGGAACGTGTAACGCAACCGCCGCTCTCGGGCGCTTCCATAATCCGGTGAAGGACCGGTATCTGATCGGAATCTGGCCGGTATCTGGCCGGCGAACAGGCCCGGCCCGGCGAAGTCGATCGCCGGGCGGCCATTTCCCCCGTTTCGCCCACATCGGGCAAGCGGGACCGACCTTTCCCGAAACAGCCGCTTCGCGGCACCGGGCGCCGCGGCATTTGCACCAACCCGCGCTGGTTCACTGTGGCGACGCGGACAAGCGTTGCATTTTGTGCCGCGGCAAGGTGTTTCAAACGCTCAAAAAACAACATGCCCGACGGTCCGGGCGTCCACACAGGCACTGAATGCGGCGCATTTCGCGAAAATGGGGGGACCACGTGAATGCCCATTTCCAGGGAAAAACGCGAGACGAGAGCGATGGCGCAGCGCGGATGGAGGCTGAGACCGCCCCATGAACACTGTGTTCCCGCTGATGGCGCAATAGGGCGGCCGGGCGGTGATCCGGGCACGTGACGTCCGCAAGGATTATTTCGACCATCTCACCGTCGCTAGGTTCCCGCGCAAGGTCTGAACCGGAGAAATCCAGCTTCCGACCTTCAGGGCCGAGGCCAACAGCCAGAAGGCCGCGCGCGGCGTCCACATCCAGGGTCTCGCCATCCACACCCCGTCGCGAAAGAGCAAAAGGCGCTGTTTGGGTAGAAATGCGCACGGGTTGAATGGGTAAGATGGGCGGAAAGCGGGAATTCGCTGCATCTGCGAATGGTCGACTATCGCCACCCGGAAGCGGTCAGATCTAGGCGCCGCACATCTCGAAGAAGCAGCCCTTCGCCCGCAGTGCTATATTAACTAAGCGCGAGTTTGTGCCGAGTAGGTCCTGATCATTCAAAACAATTCGAGCAAACAGCCAGAATTCGTCGCAAGCAAACCCGTCGATTTTATTTTGCCCAATAGAGAACCCAAATACCAAAAAGAGAGCGATGGGTGCGGATTCACTCTTCAACCCAAAAACTCAGCGGACAGGAGTTAGACCTGCTGCCGTGGCGCAATCCCGAGGCGTTGAGCGACTTGCGCATAAAGACCGACAACACCCGGCATGGCCAGTGTTACCGCGAGACCAAATGGCACCGGCTCGTCAATTGGTGTGCTGGGATCCGGATCGCGCTGAACGACCAAATCGATCGTCATGTTTGGTCCAACGACAGGTGCCCGGTCGCCTTCCCAACATCTCATGAAGAGGGTGCCGCGATTGGTTTGATTAGCATCGGGCTGAAGGCTGCGGGCCGAAACGCTTAAGGCATTGGTCTCGGTCGGATCCAGCATTTTGAGACGCACGGACCGATAGCTCTTGCGGCCAGGTGCCACGGGCGTGAGCCATGCTAGCGTTGCCGAAAGGCTATGCGGCCGTGCTTGTCCGCCCATTACTGTTGGCACGGGTA
>JAUMHD010028942.1:0-23673 GCA_032359135.1 Ulvella scutata
TTGGGGGGGTAGGTACTTGAGGGTAGGGGGCTACTGAAGGGTGGGTGGGGGGTGGGGGGGGGGGGAGCAGCGTACAATGTGAGGGGACGTGATGAAGAGGTCGCCGCTCTGCGCCACCTGGCACAGATGCGGCTGTGCGCGGCCGAGGAACGCCGAGCAGAGGCCCGCAAGCGCCTCCTTGAACTCCACCACCACTCGCATCTTGGAGCACTCCTTGCGCAGGCCCGCCAGCTCGTGCTGCTCACCGGCTGTCAGCGTCTTGACAAGCTTCTTCGCATCGTGAAGGCCGCAGATCGCAGTGAGAATGGAAGATTCTTTCATCTGGAGGTGCTCCAGGTTTCTGATCGCCCTCGACGGCTGCACACCCGCCACATGCATGCCTCTCATGCATAAATGTAATTTAAACGTAAGATTATGTAAGATTATGTCATTGGTTGTGTGTGGCTAGAGGTGCGCACTGATAGTGTTTGGAGGAGCTGCAGCAGCGCATCCTTGAGGGTTTGCAAGTTGCGAGCTTGCGCGTCCAGGCTGTTGTTCCTGCTCTCGATGCTCGCGATGTCCTCCCTCATGCTGATGAGCTTGCCGTCAAACACGTCCAGGGTCAGATCTAGGTCATCTATCCGCGCGCTGCTCGCCTGCATGCATGCACACGATTACACAGCCTTACATACAAACACTGCCCATGAACTGCCGCTGGCATGCGGCAGAATGCATGATGTGTGCATGGCCTGAAGCAGCCTCAAGGTTTTGTGGTTGCGACTGATGGCAAAATAACATAATCCAGGGGTTGAATGCATGCAAGGGCGGCAAAAAATGTTTATTCTCAGGTGAGAGCCATTCTACATGAGCCATTCTATGGAGTTATGCCAGTAACTTTACACAATTCTCGGGTGAGAGGGGCACACCTGCATTGCACCGATCACGGTGGGAACGGCAGCCACAGATCCGAGGATGGCCTGCACGTTGGCTGCCTCCATCGCGTTGTGCTCCTCCTCCAGCTTCTTCCTCAGCACCCCCACCTGTAGCCACCACGGTGCATGCAACACACTGTACAACCCTCAATCGGCGCTACCTTACTTCTTACCATGCACTCAAGGCACAGATACCACCGTCGCTCACTCAATCTCCTTCTACGAAAAAGATTTGCGAAAAAACCCTACAATCACATGCTTGATCACAGTGCATGCATGCATACATACATGGTGCAAGGTTGTGCAGCAGCCCCCAGGGTTCACAACCCGAGACAAAACAAGACAAGACAAGAAAACACAAGACACGAAGCTATGGCATGTACCAGCAGCAGCAAGGGGCCGCACATCCAGCTGCCCGGTCTGGTTCACAAGCTCCAGGAGGCCTGTAAGGTGCACAGAGTCACGTTCAGACAGCACTGCCCAGTCTCCTGCTCGCTGCCCGGGCTCTAGTGGCTCAGTGGAGAATGCGACGCGCTCAAACGCGCTCGGAACAACGTTGGAGGGCCTCGAAGCCTGCGAGCGTGTGGCCCAGGCGTCCACCAGGTCCCTGCTGATGCCGTTCAGTGCAGGCTTGTGGGCTGCAGAGCAAACTTGCGCCCATGAAAGCAATTTTCTTCCGTTTTTTCGTTTCCGTTTGTTACTCTAGTTTAACCCGAGGCAGTACACTCTCCTCTCCACAAAAGTTCAACTACACAGACATCATGAGGAGCGGCAGAAGCCTCTGATCTCCAGCTTGTGCCGCATACAAGCTTTGTAGCATGCTGTATACAAGCTGGTAGCTTAGTTGACAATGAAAGGCCTAGGATTCGTGACGGGCAGGTTATTAGGTTGCTTAGACTTGCTGCTTGATTTGTTGCCATTCTTGAACTTGGAGTTCGGAGCACAAGCTCTGAAAGAGTTACACAAAGGCGCTGTGGCAGAGTACGTACCAGAAAATGCTCGACAAACACAGAACATGACACATGCGAAGCCTACTCGCCTCGAGCCGGTCGCGAAAGCGTAGTGGAACGGTGTTGAAGTTTTGGTCGGCTGCAAAAATCCCTCTGGAAGCTGCGGTAGTGCTGCTTTGGTTCTCGGCTTGGCAGCCCACTGTGTGCCAACAATGTTGATAGCCATCGGGTTGGTTGTGTGAGGCTCCAGGATGTGGAGGCTCTTCAGCATTGATAAGCCTAATGGAGCTCCTCTGGGATGGTATAGCAGCTTCCCTGACGAGAAAGAGATGCCAAACTTCTGTAAGTCGGAGGTAATTGTCAGGATGACGGATCGTATGGCCCTGATTTAGCGAGCTATTGTGCGTACATCAACAGTTACGCCTCATAGATGGGTAATTGGGTCAGTGTAAACACTTGCTGCAGTTGTGCTGTTGTGACTAAGAGAAAGTGCTTGCCTGTAAACATTAAGGAGCTGGGCCATGTAACCAGTTTAAAGTGCGCTACGTGGTATCACAGGTGATGTGTGGGACTCCTCAGATTAAGATCGGAGCGACATGTGCTGAGTTGGAGCTGCTAGAGCACGATGATGCTGCACAAACAAAAAGAGTTCTGCTCCAGCAGAGATAAAATACAGCAGATAGAAACTCACATGAAGTTCGGGAGACGCCTTTGGTGGGGACTTCGTGCGATCAACAGTGATCACCAAGATGCGAAGACTGTCATAGGCATTCGCTGACAAACTGTGCCCTCGACCCCGCTGTTGACGGCTACCACTTGTGCGATCAGGCGATGTCGCCTTATCCACACTATCTATCTTCAAGGACTGTACAGGAACCCAAAAGTTTGTGAGTGTGAGTCAGGGAGTGAAGGACAGGTGCAAAACAAGCTCCACACACTGGTACACTGTAACAATGTGAATCCTTTGCTCAATTAGGTCCTCAGCAATTGTATGTACACAACTAAGACTGCCTGTGGCGACTCGCACTGGCCATAGCCACGAGGGAGAACGCAAAGGTTGTACGCTGGCAGTGAAGTAGACAACCAAACAACTATATGGATGAATACGCGATAAAACAGACATATACTTGATATATGAAGTACAGCATTCAATTCTAGCGCGAAGCAGTGCACCAGAGCCGTGCGAGAGGGGCAGAAAACAGTCGAGATGCGTGCCTTGAATATGGCGATGACCTGCAGGTTTGTGCTGCTGAAGTGCTCCTGAAACACTTCTCGGTACAGATCACCGTCATCTGGGACCACATCCCAGACTGACGGGATGGCAGAGTCGCGCTGCACTCTCATTGCTGTTCTGTCTTCTGTCTCGCTTGGCGACTTATCAGCCGCCCATCTCACGTTACCGCATGGCTATCAGAGTGTGTTTCAATGGGGTATTCCTCGCAGACATTACGGAAGACAATACGGCGCAAGAACTGCGGTTGCTTGCACCATCAAGTGAGGCTTCATGTCCGTGTTGCCATGGACGTTGCCTGTTCAGGTAGCAAAACTATCAGTGACATGTATCCAGCAGTCATACTTTCCGCGTGTCTGCCTAGCAACCAGGCTTCCAGTGGAGTTGAAATCCGATGATGAAAGACATGCACGACTGACACATGCTTCTCACATCATTGAGCTTCCTATGACAAACTGCAGGCACGATGTGGCTAAACGAAAATAAATATCAACGAACAATATCCAAGGAATGTGCCTTGGTCTTGGCTGCAGCGAGCCTTGATGGAAGGAATGCCTGTTTGAAAAGAGACTGGCAGGTATACATGTATACAATTCCGCGATACAACTATTAGACTCCGTGATACCACTGCTAGTGTGTCATACAGAAAATCAAAAGTCACAAAAGTGATTAAGAATCGAGAGAACAATAAGCAGGGATTAAGCATGATGACTGTGTCTATTCTACTCCCACGCACTCCTCGTCCCAACACATTCCTGAAAGCTGCTGAGCTTCGTATCATTGAGACATTGTCCCGCATCATGCACACGAGTGGTATTCAGTCCATTGAGTTAGTAGCTGGAAAACCCTCTTGCAGCTTGAGAACCTGCATGACAACTCAAGCTGGGGGCATGCGCATGCATGCAGCAGGCACCAGGTCAGGGAGCACATGGCAACAAAAGATACAAAGAGAAGGCACGCAGATCTTGCTAATATGCAGCTCTTTCACAGCCAACAAGGCCAAACTTCGCTTTCGCTGAAACCCTCCCTGGGGGCCAAGAGTGTGCTCACAAAGAGAACGCCTTTCATTAATGGTACACTCAGGAGCTATTCGAGTTCGTGTATATTCACTAACTTTCCAGTTTGTGAGGTTGAAGAGTATCCTAAGGCAATTCTTTTCACGTTTTCCGGGTGCTTAAATTTCTTCCAACACTTGTGCCGCGAATCACAGCCAAGACACAGCCACAGAAGATGGCAATGGTGGTTGTGATGGCAAATGTGCGCGGCGGATGACAGGCGCACAGCTGCAGGCTGAGGAGGCTAGAAAGGGCAGAATGGGAAATGAATCCTAACACAGAGGCTGCAGAGAGTGATTTACAGTACGGTGGCGGCAGGCAAATGTACAGGACGTCATTGTCGGCGCCAGTCAATGTAACGTGCGCAACCATGCATAGTAGTACGTATCATAGTCGGTAGAATGCGCCGCCTTACAGCAGCCCTTCAGGCGTGCAGTCCCTGTTCTGCCATCAACAAGCTTTGGACTCTCGTGTGAGGGCTCCAGCACCGCCATCGCCTACCTACGCCATCGCCTACCTACGCCATCGCCTACCTACCGCCATTGATCACCAGTGTCGCGTAGTTACATAGAACAATTCTCAATATTTGGGGCTATTTTCTTGGGTGTGTGCCCCAACAAATTGAGTGACACTGGTGATCACTGCCTACCGCCATCGCCTACCTTCACAGGCTTCCACTCCCAAGATGGCATCACTACCATGCATGTACAATCCCGCTAAGTCGCACCGCCATGCAGTGGTGTCGATGCATCGACACCACTGAGTCTCGAGACCTTTCCAGAAAGGTAAACTCTTGGTGGTTGTGTCCCACACCCGTGACAGTACAAGCACACCAGTACTGGCTACCGCGCCACTATCGATGTAATTTTCACCAGCACTGGCTACCGCGCCACTGTTCTTGCTTTGTCTTTCGTGGTTACATGGCTATCTTCTTGAACATGCTCCTAGACCTGTGCGCTTTGTGTGCTACCGTGCCGCACCACTATCGATGCAACTTCCACCAATACTGGCTAAGCTCACCAATACTGGTTAGAGTAGTAGAGAAAAGAGAGATACGTACGAGAAAGTTGCATCGATACGAATGTGTGTGGCTTACATCGATCACGCAAGGGTGTGTAATTTCGATGCAATTTTCACAAGGGTGTGTGCACATCGACATCGACCTACCCACACACGAGGGTGTGGTCTGAACTAACAGCTAGATTCACATTACACTCCCCAGCCTACACATGGCTACCATGCATTAAACACAGAAGCCTCAGGGTTTTGTGACAGATTCCCATCTGCTATACATCTCCGAAGTCAGAGCACGACTCTGCCTAAAACACTTGGTCACGTGGTAGACACCAAGACGGAGGCAAAGAATGATGCATGAACAGCACGCATCTGTCAAGCAGCTGGCCGAAATAACATAGAAAAATGAACCATTCTTGAGATAAAATGTGTGCCAAACGGCGTGCCGCCGCTAGCGGCAATCTCTGGAAGTACCACAGTGCATGCGAACCATGAATGCGGGGCATACGAAGCTTGATGACACAGCTTCTTCACACCCCCATCACGCAACTAAGCCATGCATCTAACAGATCACCCCCCCCACAAGCCTCCCAAAGAACCCTATGATGGCACCCGCAACAAACTAGTCAAGGTGGCAGACACAGTACCAAGATTAGCTGCCTCAGATACTATTTCAGGTGCAGCAAGTCTGGGGGGGGTGGCATGCCAAGGCCACCCCCACCTGACGGCGGATGTGGCTTAGGTGCCATCGGAGGGGGGAACGGGGCATGCCCTCCTTGCGGCGGGGGCGGCTTATGCGCCTTCCGCTGTGCTGCGATATCTTCGTCATCATGCTGCAAGGCAGGGGGGGTGGAGCCCCTCGAGCTGAAACCCCCCCCGCCGCTCCCGCTCGCCTGTACGTCTGGGGGCAATGCATGGTTGTATGCATGCGGAGGTCTTTGGGTTTCTGTGCACGGTTGCGTGCCCCCCCCCGCGCCGTGTGTACTCCTACCCCCATACTGCCGCCCCCCGGTTGGACCAGCCACCGACGTCACCCACGGAGGGGGCTTGGAGCTGGTCTGGATCGGCGGCCCCCCGCTGCGAGCATGCCCAGCATGCATACTTCTAGATTGCAGTGTTTGCGGGCCGTTCTCAATTGCTGACCGCGGCCGTTTCAAATCGGCAACGTCGACAAAATCATCGGCGGGGGAGGAATGCTGCGTTTGGGTCTGAGGAACCAGGGGGCGTGCCTGCGCGTGTGCATGCGCCAGATGCGTCTGCGAGCTGACCGCGTTGCTGTGCCGGGGTGCAACATGAGAGGGGAAAGCGGGGCCGGGTGGGGGGGTGCTGGTGGGGGGGGGTTTAGGCGGGGTTTGGCGGCTGCCCCAGCCGCTCTGCATTACTAAGTCTGGAGGAGCATGCGATCCAAAGCTACTCGTTTTTAGCTGTGCAGTGGGCGCGTGCAGGAGGTCAGGGGGGGGCTTTGAGGTACCTGTGACGTTTGAGGCGGCAGGTGCGGCGCGCTGGGTGTGCTGTGCATGCTGGGCGTGCTGCAGGGCAATATCAGGCGGCGCTGCTAACTGTGGTGAGGCAGAGGGGGGAGGAAAGCTGTCGGCAGGCCTTTGAGGGGGGGGCTGCTTCGCAGGTGTCCAATCTTGCGGCGCGGCAAGCTTGGAATGCTGCGGGGCATGCCAGTCTGGGGGGGGAGCTCGTGAACCTGCAGACGTAGGCCATGCACCAGAGCCCTTTTGAGATCCAGATGTGTTTTGGGCAGATGCAGATGCACTTGTTTTCGGAGCTGCATGTGGAATGTGAGAGTTTTTGTTGTTGCTGCTTTGACCTTGACCCTGCGCCTGCCCCGCAAGCTTGTCCCCCGCTAGCTTGTTTGCGCCGGTGCCGCGCGCCGACACAATGTCATCTTCCAACTCATCTTCCATGTGTCCAGAGGGGGCCTCCATGCTCACACGCGCGGCAGCCGCGGCCGCCGACGCTGGTCCTCCATGCATTGCTTGCGCGCGGCCCTGTCCGGACGCCCCACCGGCGATATCATGCTGCATAGCGCTCATGGCCACCTGCATCGGCGTCTGGACCCCCGCGCCCTGACCCCCCCCCTCCGCACCCCGGCTCTGCGCCCCAGAAGCCACAGCAGAAACCTCATGCGTATCAACCTCGATCTTCCTCACCTTTGCTGCAGACTGTTGACCCATCAGCGGCGCCGCGTGGGTCCCCCCCGGCGAAACCCTGGGGGGCCCTGGGGCCACACCCCGCGCCTTCAAACGCGGGTCCTTCGCGAGGGACTCCTCCGCGGCCCCCCTCCGACGGGGGTCTAGAGACAGCGCCTTTGGCACAACCCCCCCTGTAGCAGGCTGCTGCGCACCCTCACCGGACCCCCGGTTGGAGCCCCCGTCTGTGGGGGTTGCCCCGGTGGTGCCCACTGAACCCCCAGCACCACCCGCTGTACCACCGCCATGCATGCCGCTACCGCTGGCGACACGTGAGACGGCGGGCACGCCGAACATCCCTCCCGCCGGCCTCCCCCCGCCGCTGAACACGGCCGCCCCGGCACCCTGCCGCTGCCCCGTCAGATCCGGAAGCTTCATCTCCAGCTTCACATGCATCGTACCCATCTGCTGCTGCTGCTGTTGGGGCTCTGTCTTCAGATGCACGCCGCCGATGTGTGTTGTGGTGGCCTGCGTGCCCGCCTGCGCGGCGCTGCTGTTCTGGAACATGTCATTGGAGGAGCCCACCACCCCCGCATGCTGCGCCTGTATCACCCCCATTCCCATATGAAACCCTGGAATCCCCCCCCCCCGCACCCCCCCTGTCATCTGCGGCATAACCATCTGACTATGAGCATGGCTCTGCATCACAGGGTTGCCGCTGACACCACCCACAATCTGCGCATGGGGGGGTTGGGAGGCCCCGTTCGCGTTGGGGTTCCCCCCCGGTTCCGCGGCCCCCTCCGCAGCCCCCCGCGGCTCCTCTGGGGAGTTTTGGCGGCGCGAGGGTTTGTTGGGGTCCCACAGTTTGGCCTCCGGGAACAGCTGCTCAGCGTCCGCGTCCTCTATGACGCAGCCGCCCTTGATGTAGGTGCGCGCATCCTCGAAGAGTGCGCGCCAGTGCTCGTTCACACTGAGAGTTTTCGCGTTGCCGAGGAGCCATAATGCATGACGCGCGCGCGTGATGCCGACGTTCATGCGCCGCACGTCCTCCACAAACCCTGAATGCGCTTCAGGGTTATATGTACAGTACATTTAGGGTTACATATAAATGCCACAGAGATTAGGAGAGGGGCCGGTTTGTAAAGGTCCGGTTTGTAAAGGAGAGGGGCCGGGGGCAGGGGGCAGGGTGAAGCAGAGGAAGTGTGTAAAGTTACAGGCATGACATAAGATAAGGAAGTGTGTAAAGTTGCAGGCATAACATAAGAAGAGGAAGGAACATGTGACAGAGGAACAAGAACAAACCCAGAAACAAATGTTTGAATAACATCAGAGAAACTGTTTTGTCGGTTTCATGTGTCGGAGCGACAAAATGCAGCTTGGCAACACGAAACAGCATGCATGAACTCGTTGCTGATGCTGGAGACACTGAAGTACGGCATCACCCCCAGTACAAGGGGGGGGGGGGCACCCGCACAGCACACTTGCAAGCGCTATGCTAGAGCTGAACGTGGCACAGCATAGCATAGTGCTATGGATAACACTATGACACCAAGGTCGCTGACCACTGAGTCAAGCAGCACTAGTAGCCACACGTCCCCCCTGCGCAATTTTTACATGAAGAGGGAGTTGGCCTTAGGAGTTGCGGCGGCGTCGGCGGGGGGGTTCACACCGAGAAGAGCACGCGCGTTCGAGGAATTGGAGCGGTCAACGCCGGACGCGCGCACGCATGACATGATGATGACGTCCATCTGCTTGCCTTGGAAGGAGTCCACGGTGTCGATCTTGACCTCCTTCGCCACACTCTCGCCCAAAACCTCCTCGAACGCCTGCTTCATGCGGCGGCACTGCTCCCTGCATGCATGCGCACCCGCGTCATGCGTTGCTGGGCATTTTAGCAGCCCCCCCTTCTCTTTTTAAACCCTCCCTGTGCGTCCTCTGGCCAGTCAAGAGGAGACACAGAGGGAGAAATCAGATCAGGATGTTGTAAGGGCTGCAAGGACTGAAAGAAAGAAGAAGAGCTAATCGGGAACTAATCGGGAACCACGCTATACCCATGGAGGGCTTCGGCCTCAGCACCCCCGAAGGGGTGGGACGAGCACTTAGACCCCCACGCCACACAGGACCACGAAGGCAAACACAAAGGCTGCAGAGAACGCCTCACGAATAGAAGCAGGTACGCCCCGTTGCAAGAACCCCGCAAGATTAAAAGAAGCATGTGTGCGACCTGTTGGCACAACCAGGAACCCCCGGGGCGCATGGGGGGTCGCATGTCACCTTCAGATGCGCCATGCATCCGCCATTACACAAGCACTGTTGCTGCAGCAACGGTGCTTGCAGCGCCCAGCATGCATGGCGCTGCCATTCATGCTCTCAGGATGGGGGGGAAGGGGGGGGGAGAAGGGTCTCTGCACTATGGTTACGTAACATTACGTAAACGAATACATAATCCAGAACGCGGGGATACGAACCTGTACGGAGTAATGATGCCGACAGTGCATGGTTGAGGCCGCGGAGTGCCCTCCTTCGCGGACTTCTGCATGAGGCTCACGAGATATTGGCGGAGCTCCTGGAACAGCGCGAGCGCCATGTTGATCTCGTCGAGGTTCCACCGCGAGCCGGAGCCCGCCGAAGCCGTGCGGTCGCGGCCGTGCGAAACGTCGTACACCACGTAAGGCTTGAACAGGTCGTGCGCGTAAAACTGCATCATCGGACGCGCCGTGACGCTGTGGCCGTCCTTGAGCTCGTCGTTGTAGAAGTGTTTGCCTGGGAAGCGGCGGATGTGGGGGTGCATGCGGTACTGCACGCTGAGCATGCTGACCGGCCAGCCGGCGTCCATGAGGCGCTGGAAGAGCGACCGGTCAAACGCAAGCCGCTGGTTCTGCTTGCTGAGAATGGTGGCGGGCAGCTGTCGCGGGTCGCCCACCAGCACCAGCCTGCAGGCGCCACCACAGCTATTACATAATCCATGCATTTTCCTCGACAGAGATTACATATGCAATGCATGTTCCTCCACAACGATAACATAATCCATGCATGTTCCTCCATAGCGATACATAATCCATGCATGTTCCTCCACAGCGAATACATAATCCATGCATGCTCCTCTGTTTGTCCGAACTGGTAAGCTAGTAAATATGCATGCACCCACATAGCCAAAGCAACTAACACAAAAAAAACCATTCGATGCATGTTCCTCTAATTAGATCTAATGCGCGCCAACATGGCGATTCAAGCAGTGCCACCAGGGACTACATTCAATGTTCGTTCCTCATAATAGTTCCTCGAAGTTCTCGACGTATGACACCTTTTGGGACAAAAAACCTGATACTTCGAAGCATCGTACTTTTTTGGTACAAAATGCCACATTAGAGCATACATCAACAGCACAGAAAGTGAGACAAAAAGCCGCAAAAGCTTGTGAAAGTGTGCATGAACTAAAAGAATCTAAAAGAACTAAAAGAATCTTATGTGCGCGCCCGCAAGACACTAAACACACAATAACCAGCTTCGCAACAAGAAATGTTGTTGGGGTTTTTCTGCTTTATAAACCAGAAAGATAGTGGATAGACATGAACTCATGGGGTTCTTCCACTGGGGGTTTTTCAATCCACACAATGCGATGATTTGCTGGTACATGAGCCATTCTATGGAGCTATGCCTGTACTTTTACAATTAACCCACACAATAAATGTGGAATCGGGCACTGTAGAATCGCACTTTCCGGAGCCGAGAGTGAGTGGCTGAAGGGTCGCCGCTTCAGAAGCCTGTGCAGCTTCGTCAATGAGAACGAGATCGAAGCGACGGCCGCGCTCAAACGCGCGCCGGCCTGTGGAGCTCAGGGTTGTGAACACGATTTCGGCAGACTCCATGTGTGCAGCAGCCAGCATCTCCTCCGCATCCCATCTAGAAGTCGCATTGTTCAGGTATGCATGCACTGTGGTCCACCTGCACCGACATGCATTGTTGCCTCCCACATGCATGCATGGTATTTGAAGAAGGCAATGCATGCGCGCGCGGCTTTCCGCCTGCAGCGCCGTTGCGGCAGGTGAGCAACTGCGCACTAGGGTTTTTTTGGGTTTGTGCGAGATTACAGAAACATAAAACCCTGCCACTCTGTGAGGATGACTCCTGTGAGACAAGCAGGGGGGGGATCAAACTGGCAGCTGTGCAAGGAAGTACCTCTCACAGAAGCGCCATCGTATGTGGATTTTGTGATTTGGGTTCCTGCGCCCTTGCCAATACATAGAATCCCTTATCACAGTACATACAAGTTGTAGAACAAATGATCGTTTTTTATACACGTAATCATGCAACAGACATATGCCCGAGAGCTCACCCAGAACAGAAGCACATACACCCCCAACAGATAGCTATGTCCTTGGCTCGCTGTCGAACAAAACAGAGTTACAACCAGCCCTAAGGGGGCGGCCGGGGGGGGGGGGGGGGATGGGGATGGGGGCTCTTGTTCCAGCTCCCCTTTTTTTTTCCTTGAGGGGGGCTCTGCTTCCACTTCACAAAAGGCAGGGCGCACGAGGCATCAGGCCTGCCAAGGGACAAGCGCAGAAGAACAAGGGAACGCAGAAGGAGACACACATGTCGTGCTCGTTGCTGAGCTGCGCGAAGGTGTTCTCAGCGGAGATGTAGTCTGACACCGTCTGCTTGTGGTCGTCCGGCGAGATGCCCTCGAAGGAGAGGCGCTGGATGGCGAGCGTGCGCTGCTCCACCGCACTCCTCTGCTGGCTCTCGGTCGCGAGAATCTTCTTGTTTGCCTGGTCTGTTGTAGTGTTGTCGAGCATGTCCGCCACGATCTTGTCCACCCACACCTGCATGCATTTCAGGTGCTGGTGCGGATCACTGCTTAGAGCACAGCCGGTGAACATCAGCACCAGCTCACAGAAACAGCACTCAAAAAGTCAAAGCACTCATGTTTCCGGCTGGCATGTGCTGAGGCCCATTCCCGTATGGGTTGGCGTGATGGTTGATGACATGTATGTTTCTTTCTGCAAGGGCGAGCTTTCGCAGGGCCCCAGACACACCAGCAGAGAAGCAGCAAGCCTAGAAGCAGCCTATAATTAACGCACTAGTTACAAGGTATTTAATTGGTGTTAAATTGGGTTGAAACATGCGTTTCTAGGGCTTGGAGCAGCCTATAAGCAGCCTAGAAGCATCCTTCAGAACCTACCTTGCGGGCGGAATCAGACATCACCGCAGTCTCGCTGCCAATCCTCACTACCCGAGGCTTGTAGGGCCTTCCATGCACATCCACAAACCTCGCTTCTAGAACCCTCTTCAGCAGCTCATCCACAGCTGCATTCGACGGCGCGCACACCAGGATCCGAGGCCTCGGCACGATCGCCGCCTTGTCCGACCCTGTAGCCACAGCCATCGCCAGCTGCTCTGCGGCCGCTGCAGAGGTCGCAGCCACATCTACCTCTCTGCGGGTGGCTGCAAGAACTGATGAGGGGTCCTCGCTGGTGCCTGCGCCGTCACCAGTGCGTGGCCGCTTGTAGCCACCAGCAGTAAAGCTCTTTAGGGCTGTGCTTGTGGTGTTTGAGGTGGCTGCTTTGCGCTCCTTGAGGAGTGCGCAGAGCCGCTGGTACTGGGCGTCGTTGAAGCGCTGGAACTGGCATAGATGCCAAGAGTTTAAAACTGTCTGCACATACAGGCATCCAGTTTTACAAACCAGAAAGATTTTTACTAGGCATAAACTCCAATACTGTCTGCGCATACATGTTTACTGTTGGTGGTGGTGCTGACTTGCGATCACATAGCATCAGCATGTCATTCTGCTGACCAGAGTGCAAGGTTTCGTGATGGTGCTGTTGTGTGTTATTCGATGATGTAGTGCTTGTTTATGCATGTTGTGTGCTGAGGTACTGGTTGCCTACTGGTTGCCTTTTAGGCTTCTCCCATGTACCTAATGCTATTGACTAGTGATTCAAGATGGTTGGTTAGGCTGAGGATGAGAAAGAAGACAGGTGATGGATGCAGATCAGGGCCCAGCACTGCCCTGTGCAAAACTCAGCAAGAGAAAGCATGATGGAAATCATCCTGGCACGGAATTATCAGGAGAACTGCTAGGAGTCTTCTATGTAGCATGCCCTCCCGCATGGACCCGGGTGGTATGTGTTTCCCCTGACGTGACGTTGTCTGTGTACGGCTTTGTCCTTGCTGACAGTGCGCGTGACATGCCCATGCCCGGTACTCAGAACGGTTGAATCAGAGGCACGGCAATTGCTCTGCTGCATGAGTCACCACACCCGGCCTCTGGTGTTGCCCAGCCGTGTGCAGCTGCCTCAACAGATCCACAGTGCACGATCACAACTGTTACTACTATACTGGACTGGAGCAGTGCAGAGAATAGTGATGCTGGGATACAGATGGGGCACATAGATCAATGCCTCATGGACAGTAGTGATATGATCACTGCACTGACCACATACAACACAGTACAAGAAGGGGCTGAACCTTGACTGTGTGGGTCTTTCCAGTGCCTGGAGGACCCTGTATGAGGATTACTGGAAGCAAGGCAGGTTTCTCGCTGGGCTTCTTGGACAGGAACTTAGTGACCTGCAGTGGAGATGCACACAAAGCTGCACATGCTTCCACAGCTTCCAGCTGCGTGATATCATGGCACTGCTTGATGTAGTCGATGTATGGCTTGAATCCGAGCTGCAAGGAAGCAGAAGAGTTTGAAGAACATGGAGGGTGCGAAGAACAAACACTGGACAGGGTACATGTGATCAAGAGCTGCAAACCTTCGCCAAGGTGACGAGGCAGATGCGCTGGCTGCAATTCCGTGTGTTGTGCGCGCGAAGAGGCCTGTCAAGTGTACAAAAGTGGCCCTACTGTGCAGACCAAAACAAGAGCGCACTTGCTCTGGCCAGATCCTATGAGCCACACCACCTTGACCCTGTAGAAATAGGGACGGTCTGATGAGCATTTGAACGTCCTCTCGTCTGCTCATGGCCTCAAGGGAAGCCATCTCTCGCTGGGATGTTACTGGAGAAGAGCAGGAGACTAGGTACCACTTGCCCGTTTCATGGGGTCCACTGTCATCTAACGCGGTCAGCAGAGTGCTGGACAACAGATCTCCTGGATGAGGGCTAAGTGCATGTTTCTCATCACGTTCCGAGCTGCCAGGAGAGCGAGCATGCTGGACTTCAAGATGCAGCCCATCGCTTTCTATGCGGCCGCAGAACTTGATCCAGCCCGCAAAGACAGCAACTTTGGTGGAGTCTCGTCTTTGACATCGTGAGAACATTTCCCGTAATCCGATTTTCGCAGTACATGGATCAAAGTTGAACAGGAACACGAGGTTGCCCTCCTTGAGCTTGCGCCCAACGTTCTTCTTCCGGTTATTCACAAGCACACAACTGACATCCGCGCGTCCTTCACCAACATCTGTGATACCACGAAACCGAATTTGCATAGACTGCTTATCTCTGACCTCGTCCTCAGCCTCTTTCAGCACGGAAGCTAGCGCCTCCTCAACAATAAATGGCTGGAAGAAGCTCTTGTAGTCCTCAATCGCCTCAATATCCGACGCATGTTCTGATCCAAACTCGACGGGGACAACATCACTGCTGCGGCTGATGGGACAGAGCGGGTGCCAAGCCCACGTGCTCAGGATGAGCCTAGACAAACACTTTGAATCCTGGTAGGTATCGGTATCTGTAACCGGCTGTTGTCGTCGACCACGCGACGAGTTACCCGCCCGGCTTCTGGGGCGATGAACAGTTTCCCCCATGGATGGATCAGTGTCTACAGGTCGTAAGCTATGTACTAAAACTCACAACTGAGAATGTGCGTACATATGGAGCGCTGCCATGAGGGAAACCTGATGGGGGGAGGACTTTAATCGGTTCGTGACAGTCACTGCCTACAACTTCAGACGACGCTAAACACACTATCTTGTGCACTGAAAGTTGTAAAGAACCTTTACTACACTCTGCTGTCTGACCATCTCTGAAACGCGCCAGGCATTGAAGTGCTGGATTCCCAGCAATCGCATTGGACGAATTTGGACAATGCTCTGTTGTCTAACCATGACTCTGAGCAGGTGATCAAACGATCAGTCCCAGATAACACGTGGATGTGTGCAGCCAAATGATGTAGCATGTCATGAAGTGGATGTGATATTCTGTGGGTCTGTGATTTGTGGGTCTGCCAACTGACCATATGGGCAGACGTTTTGGCCGTTTGCACTTCCTGTTTCTGGAAGTTGTATTTGGATTTTCTCTTTTTTTTTGCTTCCCGTTTCTCTGAGTTGTTTTGTGCTTTCTCGATGCAACAGAGTTGGCGGTACATCGATCACACTGCAAACAAGTAATTCTGAGGACGGTATAATGCCCTATTGACTACAGGTCCTGTACATATATTCTGTAAGATGTAATCATCGCGTGCAGGACGTGAGGAGAATTGAATGGTTTGGCGGGCGTGTGCACATTCAGTTTGTTGTGTTGGAACACTACCTAAGCACTTCCGGAATTGAGCGTGAACACATGCGTGTGGGCATGTTTTGCACCTGGCACATTGAGGGGCAGTATCTCGCACATGCGGCCAGAAGAGAACACATTGCAGTACTGTGTGGAATGTCACCACGCATAACGTCTTGTGTACATCCGCCCTCTTACATCCACCCATGTATTGTTTTGCCAATGCTGTCTGAATTGCACAGAAACAGGTTTCTGCTCCATATTTGAGCAATCAGGCGTCGTTCTGGATCCCGACACGCAAAAATCCAGCTTGCCCTCTGAGACCCTCCATCGATCCGTTCGAAGAAGCTTGAGAGCATCAGGGGTGGTAACATCAACATCATCAACGTTACAGTTGGATGACAGCCTTAGATGTTGCAATGAATGCAGCGCTGCTTTTCTGGAGATGCATCTAGATGTCAATGGTCTACATATCAATACTGTCTGTGATGAAGCGATCCAGACATTTTCTAGTATTTCGGATAGTCTCAACGTCAGCTCTAAGCCCCTTAGTTGTGCATGTGCTGTTTCGAGTGCACTACATGTGCTGCCTTCGCGGTGCCTGAGTCTCCCGTGTGTGTGAACATTCCTGGAGAAAGCACAATGAGCGCAGAATAAGCACTTCACGCGGGTTACACGGTCAGGAAACTCCCTGGACTTCATTGGTCACCTGTACAAGAAGCTCTCCTGTTGGCACAAGAATAGAAGCTGCGTTGTCATCATCCACCCCCCAAGTGCAACCCACCCGCTAACTTGAGTGTGAGAGATGCATGAATGACACACATGTTCACAGCGGTGTCTTCTTCAGTATGTTAGTCCTTGCAATATCCCGATGCCTCGGGTTGCATCACTTGTTCGATGTTGACAAATGTGCCAGGAAGATGTGCACAGAACAAGCACAGCACAGGGTAGAAAGACAGGCTACTCACCCATGGGGAAAGCAAGAGTTCAAACGGTCTCACACCTGGCCAGAAAACCAAAGAGAGTTGAGCAACAAGGTGTCAATCAACTACAATGCAGCAACCAGGACATCAAGAGTGCAAACACGGAGGAACCGTGAATCACCACAGATTCGAAAAGTGTTGAGTACAAATGTGAAGGCTGCAGGATAGAATGAATCTTGTGAACTCAACCGATTTATGCAGCATAGCTGACTACAGAGAGACAAGGTATTCAGGGAAAGTGCCATGTCCATTTTCTGTTGATGTGGGCTGCGCGTCATCTTGACACATCGCTCCTAGCCATGAAAGGGCATCTACGACACGTGCTTGACCGGAAACATGACTGGTACAAGTGCAACATTGTGATTCTGGAACATCCAGGTTTACATGCAGCATGGTGGCTCCAGAACTGCAGCTTTTCTTTTCACTTCACCATGGAGGTGCTTGGATTCTGACACTGACCTACTGTACCCGGCCTCACATCGGCTATGTGACCTCCCACACGATACAGGCAAGACCGTACCACACCCAAAACACACCAATCGACCACCATGGCATCATCTCTCCGGCGATTCACCTTGAGACTGCGTATACCTACACACAGAGAGCCATGCATGGAGAAATAGAGCGCTGCATGCATGCTGTGTTATCTTATAGGCTTCGCACAGAGTGCCCATTTTTCCTCGAATGGGCTGCATTCGATCACTGCTCGACAAAGTTCTCACAGTCTGAGTATACAATTGAAATGAATTTGTGAAGATGCGAGCTGCCTCATGGAAGTAGTTGTTGCATTGCCGCCTGGAATTCAAAAAAGGGGAACACCAAGATTTCCAAAGCCCATCACACTTCACTTCTTGCAGTGCCCTAATACACCTCTCAACTGCCGTATATGTGACAGACAGCTTGACCAAGTGATGGATCATCTGCATTGTTGCCATCTATACGACGCATCATTGGTCAGATTTTTTTGAATGCATGCCCAGTTGTTGAAAGTCTTTCCCAGAGTGCTGGGAAAGACTCTCGTGATGGTGCTCTTGTGCCATTCGAGTGAAGTGGTGGATGTTTTGTGTTAGTTGATTTTGGCTATTTGGGTTCATGCCTATTTACTACCTTTCCGGTTTGTAAAAGACGGCATGCCCAGTTGTTGATTTCATTTTGAATGTTTGTCGACAGAGCTCTGCAGAAAGATGGAATACTGGACGGCACGCTGCTGCACTGTCACAGAGTGAAATAGCAGTGAAATAACAGAGTGTCGCTGCCGTGCAGTATCGCCTGGGTCACTGTACGACCCGTACCGAAGCCGCTGTACTGGTACCGAGATACTACTCACTTGTGCGGAGCCATGGGGTGCAACATCATATGCCAGCACTGCACAAAGCAGAAAGCTGTGAAGATATGCTCGAAGTGTACCGGTAGGCTGTTGTGCGCAATATGCAGTGATGCGATTCATGAGAAGCAGAACTCAGGCCACAAGCCCCGCCAAGTTTGCGAGGACTGCTTCAATGGGGCCGCAAGTATATCCTGCCACAATTGTGAAAGCAACCTTTGCCGCAACTGCGTTGTCGCGCATTCCCAAGTTTGTGCAGCAAGCGATTCTGAGTGTGCTCCTTCTCTTCATCAGCAAGACTCCCTTGCGGTCACTGGTCGCAAAGGGACAGTATCAGCTTATCCATGTATGAAATTAAATTCTTTGGCGGGAACCTGTCACTGAGTAAACACCGATATGCCCCCGTTGCGGCATCAGCGCGCTCTGCTGAGTTCACTGCTGTGAATCGCGTTTTCAGCTTGGTTGCTGTCGGTGCATTACAGTTTTACATTACAATACTCCTACAAACATATTCATTTGTTGTTCCACCCGTTCTGGCATCCAGGGAAGATTTCATCGCTGTGGAGGATTCTGCAAGTGAGTCTGGGGACGATATGGTTGATGAGCCCAGAGTGAAAGAAGAGCCAACTGTTGGTATGTCACCTTCCCACAGTGTGTTGTTGTTGACTCCCAACAATGCAAAGAATGTATGCAGCACCTATACGCGCACGTTAAACATCGCAGCACTTGCCTGGGTGGCAGAGCCAATCCGCACTCACCCAGTCACTCCCAAGGGTAGAGGAGCGGTGCATTGGTTGCATCGTCTTCATACCCCCCATACTGTTAGAGACTAGGGGAAAATGTAATACAGGAGTCAAGCGTGAACGTGTTCAGCTTGAACAAGAAACAAAGAAACCAGCTCTACCACCCAAACCGAAGACTAGCAAGTCAAAAAGGTCAGCAGCTAAGAAGAAGGTTGCAGAGGTGATTGGTGCGAATAACATCTTCGAAGCAGCAACACCCCAGAAAGTTGCAGCCCAGAAGGTGTCTGAGGACGTTCTGTCGAAGATTCAGAAGGCTCTGGCCCTTGGGCTGCACTCAGGCGGCAACGAGGCAGAGAAGAATCATGCCATGAAGCGCGCGACAAAGCTTATGCAGCAATATGGGCTCTCTCTAGCGGGTGCGTCACCCTCATGCTGTATTGTTCCCGACTAGGAGTTTTTGGTTTCCCTAAGCTGGGACTCTGTTGTCAATCACAATTCTCTGTACGTTGCTGCGTTCTTCCTCAAGCTTGCATACTTTCAGTTTGTGCTGAAACAGATTTCCAGATAGTGCTGCTCGTGTGGAGTGGTGGTGATAATTGTCTTCATGTTTACATTTAGTTGCTTTTTTGTTACGACTGGTTATTTCTGTGGGTTCTGACGATATGTCGCCACGATGTGATGAATGTATTCTCCGTAGTCTACTATTTCGTAGACAGATCCTCTTGTCTCCATCAACTCAAACATACATACCTCCAGATGCAATCATGTGTGCACTGGTGCATGCCTGACGCCCCTGTGTCTGAAGTGGAGACCTGTACACATAATTATATTTTTACCTCTACCACATCACACTCCATTCATATGGAGCTTTTCTTCTTGTGCATACTCTAATCATAGGTACTTCAGATTGTGGCTTTGCAGCCTGCTATCGTCCTAAAAGGCAGAGATTGTAGCAGAACCCCAAGTAAGACGACAGCATCACCTTCAATGATATTGTAATGGATGTTTGTTTTGTGATATTCTGGTTGTCAATGAACGTAAATCATGATTATGCGTGGATAATGATTGTGAAGGAAGGCCGGTTCAGTTTTCAGATGCTCCTCTTCACCCAAAACCCTCATGACAGGCGCGGCTCTGGTACACCTGACTAGCTTGTTTTCGGGTATAACAACTCCCAAGATCTGGAGATCTACTCGGTTCCATCCGGATGTGTAGCTGGAATTCCCATCTCAACATACACACCGTTTAGAGCGATAAAACTCGTCATCAGGATTTTGTGATTGTCGAGTGAACTGTGTGGCATTTTCATATCAGTATGTGTGCATCTGTCTGCATTCTTGCCCAGTTTCTGCCTTGTTGACGTTTAAGATTCACCGCTAACTTCACAGCGACTGACGCAGAGGTTGAAAAGATGGGCAAGGGTGACGTGGAAGCGGTGGCAGGCGTGGTGGCGGTGAGGCTGAACGGGCTGTTCCAGCGCTGGCCTCTGTGGGGGCACACCGTCATGAATGTCGCCAACATCATGGCCAACACCAAGGGATACTTCAACAGGGCCCGCAAAGGTGCCAGCAGCCTGGAGGACTCCATGACGGTCCGCTCTCTCTCCCTCTCTCTCTCTCCCTCTCTCTCTCTCTCTGACAGGCACCGTCCCGACTTGACACCATGTGTGCCTCTGAAGATGTGAGGGTCTGTATGTGATGTAATGCAAGTGAATACAACTTTCAGACCGCTCGGGGACCTTATGATTCATACACAGACCCACAGTTCTTCACAGGCTTCTGTAGATGCCAGGGGAAGGAGGGGCAATAAGGGCACAATGACTGTGCCTGCTGCTAACTGGGTGGGAAGGGGGGGCAACTCGTTGCATTGGATGTTGCACTATCTGCAGGTGCATGTTATCACTTCCTGCACGTCAGGTTATGTATACATTGTAGTGGCCACGTGCTAGGCTCACATGCTGCGACATGTGGCGTAGGTATCATTCTACGGCCTCAAGGCGGACGCGGCGATGGCGGCCAGCGTATTTGAGGTGGCATACAACCTCGTGCTTGAGAAGGGTAGAAAAGAGTACGGCAACAAGGGTAAGAGCAAGTCCATCATGGACTACCGGTTGGCCCCTCCCACTCTCTCTCTCTCACACACACACACACACACACACACACACACACACACACACACACACAGAGGGAACTGTCTGTTAGTTTGATTCGTGGTAATGTTAGATTGTTCAATCGGTTTGTTGGTTCGTTGACCCGCAGAATTGGGCAACGCTTTGTGGAGGGCATGGATGTGCCTGTGCTTGTTGATTGATTGTGTGTGTACTTAGGATTTGTGGTTTCGGGCTGAGTGATCGCTGGTTCGAGACCTATCATCACCTCTTGGTTTCTACTTTTTAACTCACTCACAAACACACACACACACACACACACACACACACACACACACACACACACACAAACTTTATGTTCATGCTAGACTGGTGAACTGAAATTCCGCAGGTCTCTCACACATTTCTGCGAATTTTTCCAAAGTACACACAGCAGTGATCGAGCAACAGAGCGAAAGTAAGGCGGCAATTCCATCAGATGCGCATATAGGTTGCCCTGGAACAAGCGTTGCGATTCAACCTAGCCATATTACCTTCTGGCGCACATACCTTCCCATTCAAACATGTTGAGGTTCCTGCTTGCAGTTACAGAATCTTGCCCCTTTTTCCATTAATGAACCTCGTCCCCCGCCACCCATGTCAATACGGTGTGAGTGGCACCCCACCATGTGGGCAGTTCAATCTCTTCATATTGTCGTGTCGCATACATAGTGTACTGTTGAGATATTTCGTCCGTTCCTTCAACAGCTGGTACAGCAGCGCGCACGACATCTGCGTCTTAAGATCTTAAAAGAAGAAGCCATAAAGATTCTATGGCATGCGCAGGTGCGGCCTGTGCCACGGCCTCCGGGCCATTGCGGACAGGGACAAGAAGCTGCGGGAGGAGGCGTTGCACGCTGCCAGAGACCGCACTGCCCACCCCGCCCCTACGCAAGAACCAGGTGGCGCCCGTAAGAGGCCAGCTCCCAAAAGTGTGGTCTCTCGATTGTCTCGATGTTCCTATCCTTGCTTTGAACGACACCGCATGGCATCGTCACCAAGCAGTGCATCCCTGTCTCTCTCCTGTTGCCCACTATTCAGTTGTTCAGACTGCTCTAGCATGCAAGGACACATGCATATGTAGATTCAACAGATGGAGGCCTTGTGGACTACACTGCAGTTTCGCATACGTGTGAGTGCTGCTTGAAGACTTGTTGCCTGCGCCGTGTGTTCCCTTGCCTGTGCCGCAGTCTAAGCATTGAAGGAGTGGGGTGCAGGGGCTACCGATGAGTCTGATGAGGAGGACGGCGGTGATGACTGGGACGACGGTGGAGACTGTGGCTACGGGGGCGATGACAGCTCATCGGACTTCGAGCCTCAAGGGAAACGTACCAGGTTGCTCGACAGCGATTCTGAGGGCGAAGACGACGGTGCGTGCTGCTCAGGCTAGTGCTGCATTGATGTCCTCGCATGGCAGTACCACATGATCTACTGCATATCTTGCGGCAAAATGTGCAAGAATGCAACTGCCCAGAACGCTCTAACCACCACTGCACTGGAAAGGCACAACAGTAGCACGAAAGTCTTTCCAGCACGACTTGGTTGTACTTTTTATTGAGACTGGATCGGGTAACACAGAACAGTTGCTTACTCACCTGTGTTGAATGCACTCAGATTTTCCGTGTTCAGGCGCTGCAGACCCAGGCGAGGAGCAGGAGCTCCAGCAGCTGGTGTTGTATGATGACAAGGCAAAGCTGGCACGTGAGGCTGTGGAAGAGAAAGTGAAGATAAAGAAGGGCAAGAAGCTCAAGCCTCGAGGCGTGACGGACTGGGAGGCGTTCAGCAAGGGCAAGAAACACGCAGACTCCATCAGGCTTGGAGGCAAGTCGTTGCCGGCACCTGCAGCCACTTCTGCTGCAGGCCGTGCACCACCCAAGCAGGAGCCTACTTGTGATGACAAGGGTGCTGTGCCGGTGAAAAAGGAACCTCTTCAAAATGTAGTGAAGAGTGAACCAAAGACTGCGTGCAAAAAAGCTCCCGTCACGCAACGAAAGAGCACACCCAAAAGTAGATCTGTGCTCGGGGACGCTGGAAACAAAGTGTTGTGAACGAGGATCTGGGAAGCAGAGGTCGCTTAGACATGCAAAATAGAAGACAGTGAACGTCGTGGGTGCATCCTGGCGACGTATTCTTTACAGCGAGTCGTGCACGAGGAGGAAGATAGGGGAAGTGTGCAGCGTTAGGTTTGGAGCTATGCACATATTCTCCGCTCTGATATGTTTCAAGAAGCTGGAAGCAGTGGCTCCATGCCAGTTCCTTCCGCAGTTGTGTCTACAGGTGCAATGCTGGCATGTGGTCTCCAGGGCACATCCTGTGGCATGCCGCATGCGTGATTAAATTACACACGATTTGGAAACCATGCCTTACCCAGGCTTCGTCCTCAGCACCCATGCTGGTGCGGGCAACCTGACTGGTGCCGTCCGCTTTCTCCCTAGACACATGTTCAAAGGAGTGTACGTGATATGTACGGTGGCGCTCCAGCTGGACGTCCATGGACCCAGGCAGTCAAATCTGCATCCATACACTGTCAGAGACCAATCGTAAACAAATTATTCGGGGACCAGATGGAGGCATGCAAATAAGCTCGTGAACTGAATTGTTGTTCACAGAGAGCAACACCACCCTTCATGGTCACCTCAGGGTGCGGTGCTGCAGTTTTTCTTCTCACCTGCAGTCCGTGCACGTGGCTGGGGCGGGGGGGGGGGGGGGGGGGGGGGGCGGGGGGGGGGGGGGGGGG